>JANHGB010007927.1:0-21357 GCA_026283785.1 Coracopsis vasa
TTAAAACTTAAACAGGGGAAGTTTAGATTGGATATAAGGAAGAAGTTCTTTACTGTTAGGGTGGTGAGGCACTGGAAAGGGTTGCCCAGGGAAGTTGTGGATGCTCCATTCCTGACGATGTTCAAGGCCAGGGTGGACAGAGCCCTGGATGACAGAGTTTAGTGGGAGGTGTCCCTGCCTATGGCAGGGGGGTTGGAACTGGATGATCTTAAGGTCCTTTCCAACCCAAATTATTCTATGATTCTATGATTCTTAACTTCAATTGTAAGTTATCAAGCTGTCTACTTGAAATGCAGTTTTACAAAATCAGGTATATATATATATATACATTTTATGTGGGGAACTTGTTTCCTGGAAGCCAGGCAAAAATATTATAGAAAGAGAACACTCTCACCACATCTCTTTTTTTTTTTTCAAAGAAAACTAGAGTTTCTGGAAAATTCTGCAAGTATGCTGTAAATCTGGCTGCTCTGCTGGCTTCCTCTTCCAAATTCCACAATGATACAGAGGGCTTCGTACATAATAGTGGCTGACTTTGAATAGCTTGCAAGAGGTTTTGCTGTTAACATCCCAGCCTCAAACACCCAGCAGTATTTCCATTTCACAAAAAAATGTTTAGAAGGAAAATAATTCGGAATTGAGTTGTCTGGAATTATTTTTGGCCTGAACTTGAATCACCTTTGGCATTAAACATGCCTTTCATTCTGGCATGTGAACTTCGCTTAAGGAGATGGGGAAGTGCACAGGCACAGTGCCATGTTTCAGAACAAAATACCCATTTCACATTACATTCCCACTGTCTGTATCTAATTGCATGTGAATATCTGACAGGAAATGGAACAGGATACTCAGCATTCAATGCTTTTAGGAAACAGATAATCGGTAAATTGCTCTTTGCTATAGTTAAAGGAACAATTGTTTTACTGGACAAAACCAAATTGCACCAGGGATGCCAAAGAAGACTGACAATCTGTACCCTACTTGGTGAAAATGGGATAATTCTTTCTTTTTCTTGTATTTTTTTTTCCAGACTTTACTGCACTTCTTTCCCTAAACTGATGCATTCTCCTTGTGCATATATGATTGGTAAGGAAAATCTTAACTTCAAATGGAATTAAGATAATTAGCTGCCGTATACAGTTTTTGCTTATTCCCCAGCCAGGATAATGTCATTTATAACAAATTATAAGGGTTGCCCCTACACTACAGAAATGAGCTGTTTTCCTAATGATTATTTTCCAGCCTTTGAGATAGAAAGAAGCTTTGCACTTTTTGAGCATCTTGAGGCAGTGATCTATTTGAATAATGGTAATCAAGTGGTTCAAAGACATATGAAAACTTTTTTCTTATTTTTTTCTCTTTTTTTTTCTCTTTCTCTTTTTCTTCTCTCTCTTTATTTTTTTTTTTTTTTTTTGCATGCTCCCTAATAAAGAAATAAGGTGAAAGAATCCATCTGAAAAAAGATGGTTTCCAAGGAGACACAATACTCTTAACTTCCACTGAATGGTAACTGTTAATGATCTGCCTATGAAACCTTCCCTTAAGCAACTGTCTTCTAGGCCATTCTAGTGTGGTTGATGATCCCACATTTGAGTACAAGGCTTCTTCTCATGTGGGCATGCTCAGCCACTGCTCAGCATGATGGGACCTAAAAGGTTTTGCTTGGATCCTCACAGGTCCGTGATTCACTCACTTATCTCTCCTTTCTCATTTCACTAGAGATCATATTCCTACCTAGTTCAATAAATTACAGAATTGGCTTTTTTGCTTTTTGCAGGGTTTCAGGAAAACAAAAAGCACATCAGCTGAATGGCAACTTCTCTTGACTTCTTTATACAACATGATCTACAAATGGCACAGATGTCATTGGATCAGATGTGATTTGTGTATACTCTTCTTCCAGCCTAGGAAATGTAGCTCTGTTTTCTTGGAGAGTCATCAGAACTTGTAATTTTGCCTAGTGTGGTTTTGTTAGTGTTCAGCACATTAAAATATAAAACACCTATTAAGGAGCAAAATTCTAATTGAATGATACAGCTAGGTATGAGAATCCAGAGATGAGCCCAGGGGACAATTTGAATACCATTTGCCATTCTAAATCATTTCCCTTATAATGAGAAAAGGAAACAGTGAGGAAAAGAGTATGAATATGTAACAAATATATTATATATTATATATGACTTTAAATAAGGTTAGTGGACAGGAAGATTATATTTTACTTTGTACATTCCTACATGAAAGAAATTAAATATTTATTTTAGAAAGCAGAGGTGCAATTTAGATTAAATAATTTGAAGACTGTTGTGCCAGGTGACAATGAATTTAATGATACTTTACAGTCTTTGGCATCTCTAAAAGTAGGATAATGAAGCATTTCATTAAACTTTACAATTCCTCTGTCAGGTATTGCTATTAGAGAACCCCGAAAAGGAAGCTGACTTGCCCAAGGTAGTACTACATTGCCATAAACATCAGAAATCTGAGGTTTATTCCCTGGTCCAACTGTAAAACTAGAACCATGTCAACCCAGTCCCTCACCCTGCAGTCTGCCAGCTTTGTGGGACCTGCACATCGTGGTGTATATGGTGGCTGACTTGCAATCACACTTTGCTGCTCTCTCTGTCTTCAGCCAACTTGATGTGCTTGTTTGCTTCCAAAACACCATGTCAGCTGGAGATGAGCTAATTTTTGTGGATGTTGTATGCATAAGTTCAGCAATCCTTGTCTGATGTATGATTGTATGGCAGCTAAGAGACAGTGTTGTTGTACAGGGTGAGAACATTGGCTTTTTCTAGTAGGAGCAGCAAAAACAAGCAGCTGTGAAAGATCATACAGATATCCATTTGTTTTTTAAAGATCCATTAATCTTTCATAAAAGTGTTTCTGAAGTTGCATTTGGACTTGGCTTTTATTAACATCCCATATTTCTCATTGATTTTTCTAACCTTCTCAGCCTATAGGAAAACAGGGCCGGCTGGCACTGCTGAGGGAAAGTACTGTTTGCTACCACAAGAGCCACATGGCTGGCAGCCAGCAGCAAAATTACACCACATGCCTGGAATGATAATTGAGTTATTGCTCCCTTCTTTCTTTTAACCTTAATATTAGCACTGATGCAGCCTTAGCTTGACAGAGTGACAGGTAAGGCAGGCCACAAAGACTTGTTATGAAGGCACTATGTAGAAGGTCCTCAGAAGGCACCGCAGTGAGAGTCCACTGTGGTTCACCTGATGATGGATCACCTCTGGAGAAAAGAAGATAAATTGTTGCTGTTCTTATTATCACTGCTGCTGCTGCTGCTACTGCTATTACTATTATTATTTGCTTCATCCAAGAAGGATATGGGAGCTGTTAAGGTAATAGTTTCTACTAAGCAGAGAGCAGGATGGAGAGGAACATCTTGTTCCAGAAGGAAGATCTACCATTTTTCATTCCTCCCATCCCCTTTGTACAGCTTTTCCAGCTTCTCCCACAGCTCTGTGTCAGTTTTTTGCCTTCTGTCATCCCCATTTGCCCATAGCCTGACCTCCACCCCCATCACTGGGGCTGCAAAACTCCCAGGAAGCCTGAGTATAGTTCCAGAAGTTGGCTTTGCAACAAGGAATGAAGTCTGGACCTGAAAACTGAAATCAGAAGTGGGCCACCAGCAAAGAATTTGGCAGAAAGTTTCACTGGGAATTAGAGCCTTTGGAGATCTGTGGTGCTCAGCTCTGTGCTTCACTTAATGAGAGACAGCCCCTCTCCTCAAAAAAATTTACAAAGAGTGAGAGGAGAGGCCAAAGAATGGGAAACGCATGCTGGGCAATAACAATCAAGGACACAAAATGAGGTTCATTGAGAGAGAAAAAAAAGTGTTTTAAAATCAGAAATGAGGCAGCGAGTAAACATTGGTAAGATTGCAAAACATTTCATATAGATCTCGAGTGAAATAGAAACCTAGAATCACAGAGTAGTTAGGGTTGGAAAGCACCTTAAGATCATCCAGTTCCAACCTCGCTGCCATGGGTAGGGACAGCTCACACTAAACCATGTCACCCAAGGCTCTGTCAAACCTGGCCTTGAACACTGCCAGGGATGGAGCATTTATCACTTCTTTGGGCAACCTGTTCACAGTAAAATAAGACTTCCATATCTTCCATATCTTAGTATTCCTAATTTTCAGAGGGCTTTTTTGCCTGTGTTTTGGGGTTTGGTTTGACTTGGTTTGTTGGGTTTGTTTGTTTGTGGGGTTGGTTTTTTTGGTGTAGAAGCCCCAGCTCTGTTCCTTTTAATTTTTACTTTTCTTCAGGCAGGATATTTTGCCTTTTAGATAATGAGATATATTTTTTCCCAGTAAATCTCCAAGGTTTTTTCTATCTTTAGGTTTAATGTGTAAAAACTACTTCTACGTTAGCTTAACCCTTCTTTTCCCCTTAGTGGGTCATCTTATCAATATTTCACACATTTTACACACATCTCATGGGTACCAGTCTGGTAATTTTCAAGCCCAAATTTAGCATAAGAAGTCAGTCCAAATTTAATAATAAAATAACTTAATAACCATATACACAGCACCCGCTGAAAAAAAAAGCCTCTGAGGCAACATGAGTCATAACGATCCATTACTTGCTGTCCTTTGCTTTTTTTCCTCTTCTGCCTTCCACAATTAAATCCTAATGGTCACAAAGAGATTCTCTGGGGCTTTTTCACAATGTAATTTTTCTCAAAAGCATCCACAATTGCTCGTGCTGCATTGTTCAAAACATACAAATAAGCTGCTCCATCCAATATTTGAAAAGGAGGATTTTACTGCCAGTTGGAACAGATTTAAAGTGCTCTTTACCAATTACTGTTTGAGAGAGGCCAGGGAAGAGATGTTTATAGAGATGTACTACACTGTAGGATGCAGCCACAAACTTCATGGGAGCTGCACAGCATCACTGCCTCTCCTGTCAGGCTGAGCACTGCACTGAGCACTGCTAAGGGAAAGATTAAATCCCATTAAACTGCTGCCTTTTCTTCCTTTTATTCTCTCTCTCCTAGGAAATTTGTCCTGCAACAGGCTAGGGATCAAGGCATGCAGATCACATCTGGGGACATCTCTGGTTTTACACTGGAAATCAGAGCAGCTCCTATGAAGACGTGATCTCCCAGTTACATCCTGGCTCTATCTTTTGCTGTCTCATCTGTGCTCAGCTTCAGAAGCTGTAAATTTCCATCCACAAATGGCACAGGAGCTGAGTGAGGATGTCTCATTTGGCCACTCCTATTGGAAAAAAAGAAAGGGGGAAGGAATATTAAAAACAAGTCCAATAAATGCAATGCCAGGTAGGGAGAGGGAATAGTTTTGAGCTGTCCACATAGAGCAGCAGTGGTTTAGTGCCATTTTTTTCTCCTTTAAATAATAAAACTGGGATGTGAAGGAAAATTCAGGGCTTTAAATACATAGAAAAAGAGGAAATTTAACATTCCTATGGACCCAGTCTGGCATAACACACGTAGCTCAGCTCAGTATACGCACAAGAGTTTGAGTTCAGACCAACACTTTATGTTTCTCTCATCGCTGCTGTTTTCACTGAGCCACAGCCTACCATCTCTTCTGCAATGCTGCCAACCTCAATGGGTTTTATTACATCTCACATTAATTCTCTTTTTTTCTTCTTAAAGACGCTGCTCCTGGAAACATGCACTGCACAAGAATCTCAGCTTTCTTCTCAAGAAAATTAAGTTTCCAGACCTCACTGTTGCAGGACAAGGCTTGGAAAACATGAATCTTAGTCAAATTTAAAAGCCTCAGAAACCAGAAGGAAACTCAGAAGAATTGAACCATATCATTTTCTCTTTTCTTTTTTTGTCTTTAACACCTCCTTGCTTTTAATCCTGTCACATAATTGTTCTGATACCTGGGTCATGATTTCTGAGAGCCTGTGGCTGGCAATCCAGCTTCACAAGATGGGGAGGTTTGCCAGCGAGAAGCCTAACAGTTCTGAGCAGATGCAAAATGAATGCAACAGCATCTCTGAGCTATGAAAAACTTCAATCCACAGGGAGGGCTCCCTGCATGCTTTGAACACAAATGTCAAGCTGTGTCTCCTGATGGCTTCCCTCCAAGCTGCCTTCCCCTTCAGTGTCCAATTGCATAAGCTGGGCAGAAAGACTCTGTAAATATCTAGCAAATGCACCTGAGTTTGGAACCACAGCTATGTAATCATTAAAGGGGAAGGCAGAGGACTGAGGTCTCAGGATGAAAAGCCAACGACTTTCTGTAGATGCTTCCATTGTCTATAGAAAATGCTTTCTGATGATCATGACCTTAATACAGGTATATTAATTAATCATAGAATATCAAGTTGGCAGGGACCCCAAGGATTATCTGATCCAACTTTCCTAGGCAAAGCATGACCTAGACCAGATGTCCTAGCACCCTGTCCAGATAAGCCTTAAAAGTGTCCAGTGCTGGGGAGCCCACCACTTCCCTGGGGAGATTATTCCAGTGTCTGATGCTCTCATTGGGAAAAAATTTCCTCTAGCGTCCAACAGGAATCTCCCCAGGAGGAGCTTGTACCCTTTACCCCCTCATCTTTTCCATGTGCCTAAGGACAGGTTGGATGAATCTAGGCTGAATCCTCATGTTTTCAACAGTTGTCCCTTGGAAAAGTGAGGACTGTGAATATCTTTACTACAGTCATGAAGTGATTCTGAATTTAAGAGTGAGCTCTAAGAAGTGGCTACCTGAGCTTAGTCATAGAAGATAATTGACTGCCCAACATATATATTTTGTTTTTCAAAGTGCTTCAGATGGATTAAAACATGATATTAAAATATATCCTTTTAATTGGGTATTTCAAACCAAAAACTATGGTGGTGTTTCAGGGGTATGCATTATCCTTCACAGCAAGAAGCAGGGACTTTGACTCAGGGGTCACTAAGATAGCAAGAGCATGCTTTCTGCTGCTCCCCATGAAAATATCTAAAACATCTTTTGTGCACATCCTTCTCAGCTGACTTTTGCTGAGTCAGCTGAAATCAGCAGCGGTTCCTTCAACACAGGCCATGCTCTGGGCAGCAGACACAGGGATTGACCGAACTATTCTCTCCAGTTCCACCCCAAATATTTGTGGTTCCCAAATATACCCAAGTGTTGGGGAGGAGATGGTGTTGGATGTCGGTAGGTGGGAGTTAAAAAGAGAGAAGAAGAGGTTCAGAAGCCACAGAGCTGCTGAGGAGGAGGAGGGTGGTGTGATCAGAGGCAGAAGACAACATGCAGTTGCAAACAATAAAAACCAAGAGGCTGAACAGAAGCAAAAGACTTCCCAAAGCCTGAAGTTTGGAAATACCAGAAATGAAGTTGCCAGGGCAACCATAATTGGCCCCACTGTGTATAAGCTTTAATTAGATGACCACATACTATTTTTACCACAAGGCCTAAAGACCATTTTCAGTGTAGGGACTGGGTGCGGTGCTGGGCACAAAGGCTGGTGCCCTCAGCAGTCATAGAATCACAGACTGGTTTGGGCTGGAAGGGACTTGAAGGATCATCCAGTTCCAATGCTCTGTCATGGGCAGGGACACCTTCCACTAGAGCAGATTGCTCCAAGCTCCATCCAATCTGGCCTTACCAGGAATGGGGCAGCCACAGCTTCTCTGGGCAACCTGTGCCAGTGCCTCAGCACCCTCACATGGAAGAATATTTTTCCTAATATCTATCTAAATCTACCTTCTTTCAGCTTAAAACCATTCTTCCTTGTCCTATACTATGCTCGCACAGCAGAGACAGATGCAGGGACAACAAGGCAGAGCTGCACAAGCAGCAGCTAAGATGCTCCCCTGGTTAAGGAAAGCAAAGCCTCAGATCTAGCAAGGCAGGGCTTTTCCCCTGCCCTCTGATGTCATATGGGGAAATCACTGATTCCTGTTATTTCACAGCTGCTTGCTAAGTAATGTTTTTTAAGCACCTTCAGTACTGGGCTCACAAACTGCCCAGAGCAGATAAACTCTCTGCTGGAGCTTGGCAGAGAATCAGCACAAGACCCTCATCCACATGCATACAGGTGTCTGAGAAGAGGCTGTGCAGCCATCATTAACATTAGCATTACCTCCTCTTTTGTGAACATCACCCAGCAGCAGACACTTTCTTTTAATCTTGCAGGCATGAATAGAACATTAGCACTAAACACATAGCACCAGTCAGCCCCTGGCTACGTTATGGTGCTCTCCTTGCTGCTGCTGCTGCTGGGCTCAAATGTGCCAACAGCAGTTGGAAGACCTTATGGAAGTCGTTCCCCTGAGTCCCTGCGTTGCTTCTCCTTGTATTTTGTCTCTTTTTTAGGCTGGTAGCTTTTAAATCAGGACTTATCCTCACTGCCTTTTCACACAATGATTTTATTCTGTGTTTTTAAGCCCTCTCATAATCCCAGGAAAACCATCTAAAGTACTCCCAGGTCTGCACTGTCACCACTGTTAGAACAGCATTAATACTGTCATTTCAGTTTTTCTGCTCATCTCTGACACACGGGAGCACTCTGGATGCACACACAAGCATTTGTGAAGCTGTTTTTTTTGCCAGTCCAAAGAGGACTGCATTATTTTGGACGTTCCTTTTAAATATTCACACAAAGAGAAATGAAGAAGAAGCAGAAAGAAAGCAAGCGGCTCACACAGCAGAAATGCTTTCGAGCAGAAATGACTCAGCTATTTTCTGCTTAAACACAAACACACACAAAAACATTCCTGCCACATTATGCAGAAATCACCCTTATTTCAGCTGGAAAAATAAAGAGCCACTAAAGCATTATGAAAGCAGCCAGAGCCGGCCGGCTCCTGTGCTGAATCCACCGCGCTGCCCTCCCCCTCTGCTCTGCTCTTTTGCTGCTTAAATCTGACCAAAAGAAAAGGGTTCTAAAATCGGGAGGGGAGGGGGATCATTCCTGGCCTGAAATAGAGCTTTTGCTGCCAAGCTTCAGCCAGAAGCAATTTCTTACAGCTGAGTTATAAAACTCTGGGAAGAAAAGGAGGTTAGGAGAGAGAGAAGGGAGAGGGATGGAGGGATTTATAATGGAAAAGCAGGCATGACCTTCGCTTCAGCAGCGCTAGTGGGTAATGCTGGAGTCTTCCAGGGGCAGAAAAGACTTGCATTAAACCAAAACGATGAGACACCTTCTAACAGCAACAAGAAAATATTCTTTCTCTTTTTCTTTCTTGCTTTTTCTTTCTTTCTTTCTTTCTTAATCTCTTTCTCTCTTAATCTCCTTCTCTCTTTCTTTTTCTTTCTCTCTTTCTTTCTTTCCTTTTTCTTTCACTTTTCCTCTCCTCTACTTTTCCTTTTCCCTTTTTTAATAATATATTTGATTTTCAAGCTATTCTTGGTCACTTGTCTGAGTTGGGGTTTTTTGACCCTCTCCTAAAGTTCAGAAACCGCAAGGCCAGTAGGTATCAATTATAGTTCACTGGATAAAAATTGCTTCTTAAAAAAAAATGTTCATGTTTATTGAGGTTCTCTATTAAATGCTAAAAGCTGGGCCTGTCTAACTTCAGACCAGTGGCTCAAATACCAACCATAAATCTTTTTGTGGCTATTTAAATACAAGGCTGTGCTTGTAATTCATTACTTCTCTGATGCCCCAATTATATGTATAAACACTGAAGAAGAAAAATGTGCCATAGATACAGGGAAGTTGTAAAGAGACTTGGCTAATAGCACACATAGGCTTTTGGCAGATGAAGGACCTGTGTCTTATCTCAGAGTCCAGAGCTGTGCACTTTTTATCACTGCTCTGACCTCAGGACAGTGTTTCCCACCCTTGTTAATTAAAGGATCCACTGTTCATTTGGAAACAGAATACACAAAGAGAAATACTCACAGAAAGTTTGTTGCAATGTTGTAGCAATGGTTTTCATTGCCAACTGAATAAAAAATATAGATTAAATGTTAAAAATTCATTTTTTAATTTTATTTTGTCCCTGTTTTCTTTTTTACATGTTTGAGGGTTTCCGTGTGGGATGATTTTGGATGGGTGGAAACAGGGTTTACAACATCTGTGAAAATGCCTCTTGATACTCTGCACCAGTCAGCCTTGTGCAAGGATTTTGCCCTAGCATAAGCTGCTTCTTAGTGAGCTTGAGGTTGACCCGTTGCTGTCCATGTTGTACACTCTTGCTCTGACCTACAGAAAACACCACAGTGCAAGAAAATAGCAACTCTGACTTCAAGCCACTTACGTCTTTGGTCTTGTGGCTTATACCACAACAGCATCCATGATTTAGGTAGAGGTTTACCAGAGATCAAGTACCAGAGGTCACTAAATGGTCACATCTACAATATTATCTATTAGGCAAGATGTGATTTGGTTAAAAATGGAGATTTCTAGTCAGTGGTGATCTTGAAATGTTTGTTAGTTGCATTGTACGAGCATAGGGCAGGGCCTCTTACTTTGCTACAGCTTTACAGCTGCACTTGGTCTCAAAGTACCAGTAGCACCAATATTAATGTTAAAAAATATCTGGGTTGGTTGAAGAGTTCATTTCTTTTCTGTTTTGACAATGCTGTGAAGGTTTTCATGTGTCCCTGGGCTAATTTTGGGAAGTGGCTGCAAAAGGGGACTACTCATTGTTGGATTTTAAGGAAGCAGTGACTGCCATAGCCTACAGAGACAGAGCAGTTCATCTGCTGGTGATTGTTCATATGCATGATCACATGAGAGTCACTGATGTAGGGCCTGAATGAGAAATGTGGATAAAATCCTCACCTTGCAGTAACTGGGATTACAAATCATGAAAATATGTCTCCCTCCTCCAGACTTGGCATATTCTTTGTAAAAGACTCTTCAGTCCACTCTGTTGTGCAGCCGTTTGTAGCTAATTTCTCTTATACTCTCTAAAAATAGTTCATGGTTTTGTGTCAAGTACCCTCTGCTCTGTGTCAGAATTAGGAATGGCACCAAACCATCCCCAATTACAAAATTACCATTGATCCTGGAAAATATAAGAAAAAATAAAATCCAAATTTATCCTTGGATTTTGCCTTATGAAAAAGTTTTCCAAACCACATTTACATGCTACAGAATTGGAAAAAGGAATTGATTAAATTTTTTTAAGATCTTTCACAACTGAAGTTGTTTTTTTTTATACATCACTTCAGGCTGATCTTCAGAAACAGGTAAGTATCTAACTCCCGCTGAAGTCGTTTGAAGGCGGATGGGTTTTGGGTGTTTTAGATATTTAAAAACTTTAAAGGTGCTAGATCTTACATCTTATTCAAAGCCAAAAAACTGGGCTTGCATGTGACTTGTCGTGACTGAAAACATTTAACTAACATCATCCTGCTGTCAGCAAGACTTTTAGTTTGAGCTAAATGATGTCAATTGCACTTTTTCCACTGCAAAACTGAAAATAAAGCCCCTCTGATTTCAGTCATTCATAGTGAAAATTCTTAGCCCATCTTCTATACAGTTTCATGTTCCTCTATCACAGCCTAAACTGGCCTCAGCTCTGAATAGATGTTCATGGCTGAACCTCTCTGATTTGCATTGTCACTGTTTATCACTCAGATTCCATGCGTTTGCTTCTTTTTGGAGTTTGGTACCAGTTTCACATGTGAAATGTTCAATCCAGGGTGCTGTTTTCACTTTGCATCCCTGTCAGCTCTGCAGAAAGTCAGCAATTACATCCTAAACCAAAACCAAAATGTAGTTAAAAGTAAAATGCATTGCAGAAGGCTAACGGAAATGCTTCTGTCTGCTCTTAGATTATTCAGTCAAAAATCATTTTTAGGTATCTGGCCACTTCCCAGACTTTCCTAAATGGAAAACTCAGTCAGCTCTAACTGCGCTTCTTTTAGATGTTTGTTGCCGAGTTGAAAGCGACTGGAAAGATGCAGGACAAGAGGCTGTCTGCCAGGAGGCAGGGTTTTCATCCCACTCCTACGCATAAAGCTTTAAATCATATTCTGCCATCAGATCATTATTTTTCTTCTGTTTCTTATAAACACAGCAGCAGCATCAAATGAAATATGAGCTTTCCAAGGCTGTTGGATTTCCTTGTACGTACTGTAGAAGGCAACATTTGCAGACATATGGCATGCAGGCTACTCTTAGAGAAGCATTTTGAAAGCTGAACTTGGAAATTTTTCAGTCCAATAATGTGTAGGTGGTCTGGGTTACTAACCCTAAATCACTTCAGTGGTAACTGTTTTTCCTAGTCCTACACATCAGTCTACATGACATTAGGTTTGAGGGTGTTTTATTAAATAGAAACCTCAGATACAATCCTCTGAAATGAACTGTAAAAGATTATCTATCTTCTGGATGCATGGGTCTTTATTATTATTGCTCACTCGGTTACAGCACCCAGGAATATGTGGGTCAAGCACATACCACTTGCAGTGCTCTGGTGAACAGGCTTCGGGCAAGCTGGATCCACTCCCTGTTCATCCACCAATTTGTACTTCTTCCTGCTTATTTCCTCTCCTTTTGTCATAGAAGCATTGTTGGGATAATAACTCTAAATTTGTCAGGGCTTCAGTTGTTATGGGAGATTAGGGTCAAGGAAGAACCTCAAATATTTTCTTACTTTTGCCCTTTTGGCTTATATTTACCTCCCTATCTACATATGTGGAGATATAGATAGATAGATAGATAGATAGATAGATAGATAGATAGATAATGTGGAGGTACATACACACATATATTCATCTCCACAGATAAATATGCAAACCACATATTTTGTAATTCATTCTCTTTATATGATTGACTATTAAGTTATACTCTTCTATATGGAAACTAGGCTTCACAGGCCTTTTTGGAAAGGGCACATTTCAGGGATGGCCATTGAAAAGAGAAAAGGAGCAGTGATTTCTTTTTTGGCATGGGAGGTCTGTAGGGCTGCAAGCCTGGAGACTGCAAAGGGTGATGCAGATTGTTGTGGCAGGCACACAAGTGTGAAAAGCTCTGTGAAAAGACAATGAGGCAGGAGCCAACCACATGGGACCTCGAGTGCAAGGGTGACAACATTGTTCTGACAGCAAGGACTTCCCAAATCCTCGTATGAACTCTTATAAGCTTTGCTTCTTGCATACTCTGCCTCTGGATGCTCCAACCCCGCTGTGAGCAGTGCAAAGGCTGAACACAAGCTCAAAGGTTTCTTCTTACAGGAGTGGGGATGAGGCATCCTAACCCACCCTACACACATATCAATACGTCACATGTGCCCAGCGGTGTTTCTGAGCTTTTGGAGAGCAACCTGTGTCTGCCTTGTGAAGTAGGGTAGCCACATTGAAACCACCCATGAAGAAAGACCCTTGTCCAGTGCTATGCCTCAGACTATGCTCAGAGGAGGTTTGAAACAGCCAATTTGAGCCAAGCAATACAAGTGCCAGGCATTGGGCTGGTATCTACACAACACAAGTTATCAAGTTCCAGTTCCTAGAAATGTTCCCTGACACTATTTAAATTCCTGGTATGAATATAGCCCTTCACCATGCTCTAGTTACAAGGAGGCACACAGACACAAAGCCAGGAGGGACTCACTCTCAGCCAGTGTCACTCTCTATAATTCCCCATCTTAGCGTATGCCAGATGTGGCCCATCTACTGCGAGACTGGTCTGAGAGCATCTTTTGTGCTGAGCATGCAGCTGATTTAATCACACTGTGCACCCTTTAACATGATTGCATTCATATTTATTGCTGTACTGACACAGGCAGTTTAGCTACACTGCTGATGGATAACCTAGAAAACATCATACATTAGCTCGGTTAGAAAACCTGATTTCCTGTCTCTAAGTGAACTGAGAGATGCTTTAGACGCTGATACAAATGTCTTATAATCCAACTATAGCATACCATTAAGGAAATTGTCTTGAGACCAGCTACTGCTAGATTGATAGTCCTTGCTTCATGTGCCAATAGCACAGGTGAAGATGCTATTAACAAATGCATCGAGGCCTTTTTAAAGAACTACGAAGCAATTTGCTCCCAGGCTAACCTTCAGCAAGGAGTTCTTTGAGTTAATTATTCACTGTGTCACTGCAGACAAAATCCCCAAATCAGAATTAATAAAACACTAGGAAGTTAACCCTGAAGGGAATACCTCAAAGAAAGATCCTACATTGACAAGGAGATTGAGTAGATGACCTAATAAGTAAAATTTAGTCCCTTTTCTAATTTCTGCTTTAAGACTTTACCATATGTGATCAAATCCCAAGCACATTACATGCTTTGGAGAACTTATGCAGCCCTGAGTGCCTCTCAGACTAATTTTTGCTTTGGATACAAATTCCTCACTGTTGTCTCTTTGGCCTTACTACTGCTGACAAGCCTGAGGTGCGCATTCACACTCAATTCAACTCAATTAACACGTACTGTTTGTTCTCAAGTGTTCCTAGTGAAACAGCTTTAAGGAACACTTCGGATAAAGCATGAAATCTTGTTATCTTTTGCATTTCTTTGTTCTCAGTCCACCTCAGCTTCTAGTTGTGTCCGGAGAATTATAAGTACTTAATACTAATGAAGTAAACAGCACAGGCAGAACAGAATGATTGAATAGGTGTTCTTCATAGATGAACTCTGAGATTTTGAGTGGTGTTTAAAATTCAGCCATAGCATTTCCTTGTGCTCACCAATCCTTCATCTTGGACTGGAAGCATTCATTATTTATCCACATCTGCCATTCATAAATCAGTTTATTATGAAAAGGATTAGACACTTCCCCCAAACAAATCCCATTATTCCATAGCATTTATAGCGGTACCAACCTTCTCCTTTGAAGATGCTGCTGTCTGCCCTTTAGCAATGTTGAGCAGTTGCTGCCATTTACATAAACACAGGATAAATTCTACATTGCAATGGCCCTTCTGAAAATAGCTGCATGCGGCCACACTGTCTGCATGTCACCAGCCACTTGCACTGCATAAAGCAGTAGTGAGATCATACACAACACAGGAGAAGCACCCAAGGGTCCTTCCTTCATGCCCCACATGTGGTGGTGAAAAGTCAGACCCTCAGACCAGGAATGTGGAGTTACCCTGGACAACAGATCTACCGCAGTGGCACAATTAATATCACCCTTGACATGCTGGGCCAAGTGGCACAAGAACAAGGTCCACAGGCTGCACAGGAATTAAATACTGGTAGGAGAGTGATATCTGTAGTAGGAGTGAACAAATGACAAAGGAACAGCTCTGGGTGATCAAAACCACAGCAGACTTAGAAGCTGTCCTTAGAAACTGAGCTAACAGACGGTTCTTACAGACAGCGAGAGCAGGCAGACAACCTGCACCAGGTTTTTCTCACCTGATAGGAGATTTATGGTACATACAGCTTCAAAGGCAGATCTGTGAAAGGTAAACATTAGAGCAAATATCCTTTTGAGATGAAAATTATCTTTGCAACCAGCAGCATAGATCTGAATATAGTTTTTTGGTCACGTTACTCCTGGACTAAAAAGAGTAGCAGCACACTGGGTAACAAACAGGGAAAGATCACTTACTAGAAGTACAAGAAAAAGTGACCGTTCTAATAACCTTATTTTCCTGTGTCCCATTGCCCCGAATACTGCAAAAGACTACTGGTACATAGTCTGGGTTCAACTACTTCTAGGCACTACCACAGGTACTCAAAAGCAGATCTGGTGATGTTACTCCTTGCATTTCCGAGCACGCTGTTGGCTACATGTCTGAGCTGGGCACAGAGCTCTGCTCCTCATCAGCCAGCTCCAATACAGCTTTCCTCAGCAAGGAAGCAGATGGCTCCTGGGACCAGAGTCAGCCCTGGCATAAGCCACTGGGTTTCACTGAGGTAGGACTGCAGCTACACTCATCCCAGGGGTCCAGACCTTGACTGCTCATCTGCACTGCCATATGCTCTGCTATAATTGTAAGCTGTAAAGTCAAACACAAATATGCAGCTTAAAGAAGGCTGCTCTGTGTGGTGTTATTTCACTTAAGGATTAGGTGAATCAGCCTCACTGAAGAAGGCAATCTCTTGCCATATGCTCATACAGACCCACAGCTCCCCCATGGAGGTGCTGCAGGGCAGAAAGAAGGTGCATGCTGTAACCTATGTGCCAGCTCTGTGTCTTTCTGTTGTTAATGCCTCACTATAACAAATGGTGCTTAGTAAAACAGATCTATCTTTAAATGACGCCTCATTAGGTAAATACCTGAAATCCAGCAAGGACTATCCTGAGCTCTCAGAGAAGGAGTTTTGCACCTTATTAACTCCAGTGTCAAAATTCCCACTGTCATCAGTGAGCCCAGATCATCACCTTTAGATTCCTCTATTTGTATGCACAAATTCAGAGCTATGAAATTTTAAATATAAGATAAACTCAGCTCTTCTTAATATTTGCATCTCTGAGGCAGCACTTAGTTACCTAAAGCTCTACTTTCATGCAGAGGAGATGCAATTAGCAAAATGAGTGCAACACACAGAGTCAGGCACATATATATCACTGAGCATCAAGCTGTGACAACTGAAGTAATGGGGCACTAGAAGACAAATAGGCAAGCCCTATATTTGCTCCTGAGTGTCACTGCAAAAAAAACAAACCCAAAAAACCCAACATCAAACTAAAATAAACCAAATCTATCAATGAGGAACAGCACAAAATACCAAAAAAAAAAAAAGATTAAAAATAAGTCAGCCTTTAAAATTGTGGTACATCTACAGGAAGAAATGTTTAACCTGTGTATCTAACATGAAGACAAGTGATACTGACAGTTTCATAGGCAGGAGCCATACCCTTTATCAAACCAATTAGAATAATGGATAAAAAGGAATCAGACTGGTGGGCTCACAGCCTTCCCTCAGGTCTGTGAACTTCTGTAATTGTTTTTCACAGGCACTACAAGCTTACTTCAGACATTCAGATACGTGCCAGTTCCTGCCTATCTCCCTTCAAGCTGACATCCTGCTTTTGACACGTGCAAAGCTTCAAATCATTGTCTGAAATACAACTCTGTAATTACACAACTTTTATGGCTATACATTGGGAAGTCTTGATGAAAAACTAGTCAGATACTCCCTCCATGAGGCGAAAGGAAGGGCAGAATCCTGCTTCCCTCTCCCTGAAGTGCTGTTCTGCACGGCTAGCAGAAATAAAACACTGTTTATGTCACTAGAAGTGGCATATTTTATTCTGAATCCTTGCAGGAAACAGACCTCTAGAGTAATGAAGGGACAATAACAACAATCATTTCTTTGGAGGAGAGAGATGCTTTAAAATCTCAAAAAATGCACTGGGCATGTTGCTCTTACAGGAATCATTTATCTTGCCTCTGCTCCCTCGACCTTCTTTCAAGCTCCAATTATGTACAAACACACTCTTGTGCATGGAGGGTCATGTTTTTCTTCCCTTCAATTTTGCATTTTACCTCCTAAAGCAGCCCTACTTACCCTATGGGCCTGACTTCAGAAACTCCGGCTGATGAAGTGAGAGAAAATCTTTTTGCAACTAACACAATAAATCCTATTGTCTCAAAATATATCCCAAACACTTCCAAAAGCTTTCAGGCAGAGAAGAGCAGTATTAAAGGAATTTGGTTCATTACAGCTAGAAAACAGACATTTTTTTTCCATCAGATTCTACTTAGCTGTCTGTAAGATACTCATTGAATTATTTCACATAACACTATCAGAAAACCACAGTAGGTATGAAAACAATTAACAATTGGCAATGATCCACTTCTCATTTAAATTGATATCACTTTAGCGTCACTTAACCAGTTTTTCAACTAATATCAGTGAGCAGGTTTCTATTGCAACCAATAACTTCAGAGTGATTTAATCAATTGAGGTTTAGGTCAATTGAGCTCTGTGAAACTACTGCTATTTATGCTAAAGTAAATAAGTAATTGGGTTCCATATTTGATTTTTATTATAATTTTCCTTATGAAAAATATTACTAAGTATATATGAAGGAAAGTATTAGAGAGGCAGGAATGGTTGAATGCAGCACATCCACAGGATTTCCTAAGCAAGAAGATAAATATGTTTTATTATGTACAATAATTAGCACTAAAATCACTCTCAGCACTTCCATGGTACTGCTCACACAGCAGCTTGGTTACAACTATCTTTTGGGTCTTGCTTTTTCCAATGCCCCAGACAGTTTAGATCTTAGTTTGCTGCATAAAGATAAAAAAATTAATTTAGATTAAATGTGTCAAGAGAGAGTAGCTCCATCACTGAAGCACAGTTGTCTGCGTCTTAGACTCTACAAGATTTCCAGTAGAAACATGCCCATTTACTACATACCTACTCACTCTGTAGATCTCTGTAGAGTAGAGATAATTGTCTCTACTCTATTTTCTCTTGGTATGGCTTTGATTCTGTAAGGGAGAGGCATGGATGATGGAAACACCCTAGCTGAGCAGCAATTATTTGTGAATCTATCCCTCAGGCTAATCATGTAGCTCAAAACCTAGTAAAGCAATAAAACAGAAATCTCAGTGCTGGCAGGGCATTTTTTGGCATGAATTGCAACTCATCCGAACCAGAAAGGTAAAAACCTAAGAGGGTTATATTTAAAGTTGTAAGGGATTTTTTCTTAATAAACCAGACTGTGAACCTGTTACCCCACTTTGATCAAAAAATATAGGCAGGACAACCTCCAAGCAGCCTGAAATTTCAGGTACTTTGGTGTACAGCCAGGAGAGATATTTTTCTGCTAAGCTTTGATGTAAATCCAACAAGACATTTCAAAAACAGCAGCAATACCCTGAAAAGCATGTGCTCAGAAATAATCCTTATTTGAAAGGTCTGCTCCCCATGTTCACAGACCAGATAACCTTCACGTGGAATCTCTGTATCTAACAGAAAAGGGGGAGAGAGGGAGAAACATAGATTTAATTTGGAAATGGACTATATTTGATCTTATATTATCAGGAGAAAATCAGAAGGCAACTCCAGCATCACTAACACTCTATTTCCAAACAGTGATTTTTGATCTTCACATGAGACAGACGAAAATTTATCTTACTTTCCTCTGATATTTTTCTACCACTTTCAAGACAGAAGGCATTCAAATTAACAAATTCTCAAGTTTGGGAACAAAACCTAGTGAGGCCAAATAAACTAATATGAAGCATTTACAGATTTTCTTGATTAAATGAAAAAAATCTAATCTTTTTCATAAGGGAAAAATAATGGAAATCATATTCTTTAAATATGCCCCAAACAGGCCCTGCCACATCTTTACTCAGTGTTTGCAGAGTCCAGCCTGGAGGCAGAAGATTGGGGTTCAGTTCCCACTTTTCACACAGATTTCTGAACCTAAAGAAGGAAGTCACCACTGTTGCACAGGGGAATATTCTGCCAGGAAATACTTGCTGGTTTGCTTTTCTTCCTCTGTCGATGTTGTTCCACTCTATATAGAATATTGAAATATTCATTAGGCCAGAGAGAACAACTCTATATCATGGTGCTTAGGCTCTACAGCAGAAAGACAGGACATCACTCTCATGAATATTTCAATATTGTAAGCAAAGTAGAACAGACTATTGGAGGTATTGAAAAAAACAACCTCTCTTCCCTCTCTCTCCCCCCATGACAGTTACTGAATGGTCTGGTGATTAGGGGTTATTCCTGGGAAATTAAGGTGGGCTTAGATCTCCTCAGACAGATGAAAGCCTTATTTTCTGCATTTTGAACGACTCTCTTGCTAAATAAACTATTGAAAGAAAGGAGACAGGTGGCTTTTAAATCAAGCAATCTACCATTACATATCTCCTCTTTTCTACCTCTCACCTTCAAAACTGACAAATTTATCCTGACTTTGGGAACAGTTCTAAGCCCACTGAAATACCACTTTTAGGCACAACACTTAACAACCAAAGCTTACTTAAACCCAAGCATATTTTGTGTTATTTATATGGGGGTTTTCACAGCTTTAGGTTTAATTCTAACATTGCACAAATCATGTTTCGTCTTCTTTCTACACCTCCTCATACTTGGACAATTTCTTACCCATATCTGGCTGTGCATAGCAGATTCGGTTAGCAAACTGATGGGAAAAATGGCCCAGAACGGGCTTCTGGTAGGTGATAGTTTCCATTGGAGTCGGAAAACTCTGATATGGTGGAGAGGTAGATGGGTGGGTTGGAGGGAAGTGGAGCATAGGAACCCAAATATGTCTTACTGCAAGCAAACATATCTATTAGAATTGACACTTATGAAAAATATTCATCTGATTTCTATGTTACAGGATTATAGACTTAAAGTTGAAAGCTATTACTAACTGTGCCAGAGATTGGAATCTGTCCATGATGTATTAAAGTCACAGGATTGGTAGCTGAAGAGGTAAAATTCTTGTGAAGTGCCTCAAAAAAGTCCTAACTGCTATTACATTTCTGCCTTTAAAAAAAGAGAAAAGAGTCAACAGCTGTGGTGAGCCAGGCTAAATTCACATTAAAAGTATGGTGTTTCTTCACAAGCTATGTGGAATATAGTGCCCCTTTCCTACCTAAAAGTACCTAGCCTGAGAGAGTAGAATTTAGGCTGCACATTTGATTTGGCTGTGAAGTTTGCTTTTTTGCCTACACAGTGTAACTTGGGGGCATGAATAAAGTCCTGTAAGAATCAGCACAGCAAAGGACTTAGCAGAACCTTTGGAGGTTCAAAGCTTTAGCTTCCCTGGTTCTGAATGATAGGCGTATTTAGACCATGACAAAATTTCTTCTGTTGTCTTCAGAGCTGAGAATATCTCTTTAGCTGGCTAAGAAAAATAATGTTTACAAAATCATTGTGTGATTCTGTATTATTCATATTATTTATTTGGCCTGAATTTGTTCTTTAACAAGCATTCTGGAAGTAATGCAAGTAAAATTACTCTGTAAAGAATTATATAAATGTAGTGAACTGTCATTGCATATAGCTCTAAGAAACACCTTACACATACATTCACCTAGTTTTCCTCAGCGCAGTTGTCACAGGAGAGTTACTAAGAATCCTAGATGACAGAAATTTCACACACATCTTACTGCAATTTATTCACCAAAAAAGAATTCCCAAGCTCCTAGATCCCAAGTGAATCATTGATGTTCTGGGAGACAGGCTTTGGCATAGAATCAATGACCTCCTTACAGACATACATAGAATCATAGAATAGATAGGATTAGAAAGGACCTTAAGATCATCTAGTTCCAACCCCCCTGCCATGGGCAGGGATGCCTCACACTAAACCAGGTCACCCAAGGCTCTGCCCAACCTGGCCTTGAGCAGTGTCAGGGATGGAGCATTCACAGCTTCCCTGGACAACCCATTCCAGTGCCTCACCACCCTCACAGTAAAGAATTTCTTCCTTATATCAAATCTAAACTTCCCCTGTTTAAGTTTTAACCCATTACCCCTTGTCCTATCACTACAGTCCCTAATGAAGAGTCCATC
>JANHGB010007930.1:0-67441 GCA_026283785.1 Coracopsis vasa
ACTGTCCATGTCACTGACAAAGATGTTGAACAAGACCAGTCCCAACACCGATCCCTGAGGGACACCACTCGTTACTGTTTTCCAAGTGGGCATTGAGCCATTGACCACAACTCGTTGCATGCAGCCATCCAGCCAGTTCTTTATCCACTGAGTGATCCATCCATCAAATTGATGTCTCTCCAGTTTAGAGAGAAGAATGTCATATGAGACAGTGACAAATGTTTTGCACAAGTCCCGGTAGATGGTATCAACTGCCTTGCCTCTATTCATCAGTTCCGTAGCCCCATCATAGAAAGCCACCAAATTGGTCAGGCAGGATTTCCCCTTGGTGAAGCGATGTTAGCTGTCACCATCCACCCCTTTGTTTTTCATTTCCCTTAGCCTGCTTTCCAGGAGCATCTGCTCCAAGATTTTGCCAGGCACAAAGGTGAGACTGACTGGTCTGTCGTGCCCTGGGTCTTCAGATTCTCTTGGTCAAAGCCTTTGCCCTGATGGGGACAGCAGCTTCCACACCTTCTGGGGAATGTGGCCTGTGGCATGTCATATCTGAGAATTTTTAGGCTGGACTGAACTCGCATGTGCCCCTCTATGCCGTGTACTGCCATCTGTTGGCTGCCTTTGTAAACTTACTTACTCTTACAAAAAACCCCACACATTTTTAATATAATTTGCCTCTGGGGTTAAGTTCATGCTGTGACACACATCTGAATAAATGTTGTATGCCACAAATGATTCAAGAGATGATTTTAAAAATATGTTCTCATTCTACTGTTGACATTCTGTTCTTGGTTTCTTGCACTGGAGGGTGGGCAACTCTCCCAGCAAGTAGTTGCATTCTGAATTCTTGTGTAAAAAAAGTGCGCTAAGTATATGATTGGTGATCATCTGCCCACATTCTTTCTCAGTTTCTGTTTATAGAATGCAAATAGGAGCACCAAATTAAGGTTTCTGAAATACCTGTCTTTACCCTTCCCCTCACAATCCCATTTATTGTCTAGTATTTCAAACTATAAAATATAATTTCATAATTTCAATTTGATAATTAAAACTTGGTGTTTTTTGTTGGGTTTTTTTTATGGGTTGCTCTGGTTTTCCAGAGACAATTTGTTATGTTTTGAAATGCTGTTAGAAAGAGATGCAATCAGAAAAGGGAAATCTCAAAATAAAATCAAGATAATACAATAATATTTTTGTGTGTGTTAGGAGTTAATAAATCTTTTTGTTCTCTGGACTTTGAGAATGAGGAATTAGTTTGTAAAGCAAATATCAATACGGTAAGTACTGCTGCAGTTTTTTCCAAACAATTCCAAGAACTACCAACAAGAATGTTCCCAACCAGCATCACTGCGCTAGCAGGGCTGCCAGTCCAAACACTCAAAAGAGAATGAGCTTGTCTCTTCAAAACAGCCTATTTCTAGAAGGATGTTTTATTCTAGGTTGCAAATGTTTGCAGTGGGTGGTGCTATTATTTAACATAAGATATGTTTTTAATGTAAAAGCTGATAACTAAACCACCAAATAATCCTGGGGGTTTAAGTAACATACAACTACTTCTAGGACTATTATTACAGGTATTCAATGCTGGGTGAAGCAGAGACATCACTTGGCTATCAAGATTATAAGCAATTCTGAATTTTTAACAATCTCAAACAATGTTCAAAAGCTATTACTGAGCATAGTGACTGTATTACTCCTCATAGCTGCCCATCCTATTCAGGAAGCTCACTGTCAATAGTCAAAACTCTGTTAACATGCTTGAAAGTTGCAATTTTGGAAGGTGAAGGCATATGCAGGCTTCAGGAAGTCTGAATACTGCAAAGATCATTACAGGCTATTACAGTGGCTTTTAGAGAACTCAGGAACAATAGTAAATACTGCCCATTTGCCACATAAACTCTCTTGGCAAAAAGTAGTCTAAGTTACAGTAGTCATTTAAGTCTTGGAATCTATGGTTCCATCTCCCAAGCACGTTTCCTTCATGTCTTCCCTGATAAGGAGAAAATCTAGAATATACAGTCTCTGCAGGGTTGTAGAACTGCATACTGTCAGTATCCTGATGAAAAGGAATCCAGAACCCCATCAGCCAAGTATTGCTTCAAAAAATGAGAATCAAAGAACACAATATTGTGCAATCTTACAGGAGAGTCATGGCAGAACAAGATTAAAATCTTCCTTAACAATTGGGAAAAGAAAATAATGAACTGATGCAAGGGTAAGTCCATCAAGTTTAGGACCAAAACAGAGTCTGTTTGTTTTATTCTGATTAGATCTACACAGAACCTTTATCTTATTATCTAGCAAACCAATTCTTCGACCCTTCTTGTAGTCATTTTCTTTTCACATTTCAAGTTTCTGCTAGGTGATTATTCACATCCTTTTCAGTTTCTCGGAGGTCTCCCCAGTGTTTCTAGTTCAACATGATGATTCCATTGTTTTGGTATTTGTATTCAGTTTCTTTGTCAAGATGTCAAACTTTGTCCTGAAAAGCTCAGTTCACAAATAGGAAAAATGGAGCATATCTCAGTCCAATTAGCCAACTAATATCTGATCTCTTTTCAGTGATAAGAAGAGCTCTGGCAGTGCATGAGATTCAGATGTTTGACTGTCAGCTTATGTTAAATGGGTTTATCTTTTGAGGAAAGGGTTTGCAGCTAAAGCACCAGTGATCTAGCTCCAAAAGCACAATACTTCCAAGTTTGAATATTTGATGCTTGTTTTTCAGCATTTACTCTGTTTCATTTGTTTGCTTCAAGTCAGCTGGTGTTACAGTAAGTTTCTAAGAAGTCGAGTGAAAAATAGGTGGGGAAAAGAGCAGACACAAAAATTCAGAGCTTGAATTAGGCTGTCTAGCAGAAAGTTGGTTTTCTAATTCCAAATCAAAGTGCAGGGTAGCAGTATTGTTGACCTGCTGTCTCCTATGAGACAGGTGTACAAGCCATTTGACAATCTAAAGCATCTAACTAAGCTGTTTAATGATTGATTCGAATAGTATAGTATCCAAACGGTTGTTAGGGGAAAATATCAGACTACCAGGTTCTGCCTAGAGAAATGAACCAAGTTATAAGATTTATAATTTAATTAAAAAAAAAAAAAAAAAGTTCAAGTTGGGGATGGGGAGCAGTCTTTCCCTCCATCTATCAATGGCATTATCCTTCTATCTTCCCAATCAGGGCTACATTGCACATTAAAGATGAAGGTTCCAGAGTGAAAGTTATAGGAATTCTTTCTGGAGTTTTCACCTGAGGATAGATAGTTATGTCTAGATATGCACTCTGAGCTATTTACTTAACACTTTTAAGTATCAACAATAAATATTTTAAATTGTTGATTGAATTATTCAGGATGCATCATTTCTTCCAGGTGGACAAGGTCTACATTAGAAGAGGCATATTTCAGTATGAACTAGATTTCAATTATGTGCAAATTCAGAAAGCCACTGTTTGGAAATATAGAGTGAGGGAAATGAATTATCAGGATAAAAAAGGAGCACAAAATGAAACTTTATCTTAGAAGTTAAGCTTTTTATTTGACTGTAACACAAAGTATCTGAAATACTTGTCACTGATCTTTCTAAAGAGTTAAAGTATTTGCAGCCTAAACCTGCATTATGCTAAGGAATTTATTAATTTACATGTATTTTATGTGATAACAGGCTATTGAGGCACATTTCTATGACCTAGAGCGCATAATAAGAATATGAAATATATATTCCACAGTGCCTTTGGAATTCACAGTAGTAGGCACATTTTGAAATATTGTGGCTAATCTAAAACTATACAGCTGAATAGAAAAACAAAACTAGTTCCAAATGTGAATAAATGACCTGCTACTTAATATGTGAGTGTATTTGTCAGGTTGATAACATTAGCCTCAGCTGCATTCAATTCTAAACCCTGCAATATTTGAAGTTTGATATTGTGCCTCACTAAATTTAATACATGGACCTCTGTAATAGAGGAAATCACTTTAGCACTTGGCAGTTTGTAATGCTGTATAAAATTGACTGCCCTGCAAACACAACAGCGATAATAAAAACTGTGGTCAGTAGAGGGGTGTAATGCATTTTCTAGCTTCAGCAAAGGTCCAGATGAGATTTATCGAGATTTTGCCGTTTGGGTGAAGATCAATAGTGCTTCGTTAATAATTTGTTGTAAGGGCACCCTTTAGGGATATGACACTTTACTTTAAAACCAGTAATTTTGAAAGTATGCCTAGTGATAGCAATGTCAAGTCCCTATGTTTCAGAGGCATGGATTTTTGCATTCAACTTGTAGGAGCATTTACTCTCACAGCAGTTACATTTGAAATTATTCAATATATGATGCAATCTGTTATCAATAACAAGATTCCACATGTTCTAAGAGTTCTAATGCAGCTCTTAGACTCCAAACATATTCTTCAGTCCTCCATTTTCTCTGGTGTTTTCTTCTCTAATCAATTTTCATTTAAATGTCAGTCTGTAATTTCTTACTGGTATATAATTTTCATGAATGATCTGGAGCTACATTTTTATTTTCATTATTGTAGAATTAGAAGGTTTTATAAGAAACTTATCCCTTTATCTTCCTACTGCCAGTAGCACTTTGCATAATAATTATTAGGTTGACTTACATATCTATCTTTTTTATATATTTTCATAAAAGAAACTTCCATTTATGTGCTCAGCAAGCGTTCTTCTGCCACCAAATTTTGATGGACATTACTGACTGTAAGGAAACAGAAATTTGTCAGGACTTGCAGTTTGAATACAGGGACTAGATACAGCAGAACAATTTCTTTTCAATGAGCATGCACAAAGTAAGATTTATGACTTTTGCAGCTCAGATGACATTCCTTACATACTTGCTGAGCTACAGCAAATTAAAGGGATCCATGAATACTAAGGGGTGTGTTTTTGTAATGAGGGAGAAGAGACAGAAGCAATAAGAAGATAATTAAGGTAACAACTTGTGAAAAATTAAAGTGTTTCTGTCTTTCATTTTTGAATCTCTGAGCATAAACTTTGTAGTTGTTAATTTAATTGCTGATGTTCTCTGTTTCCCTGAAGAATATTAAGGATTAATCATCTGGTTCATTCCAGCAAGAGATAAGGGCTAAGTGAATTGAAATTTTACCAGTTTAACCCTGTCTTCCTCCTAATATGACATGATTAACATTCTTCAATTAACAACACATAATTATTCTAAAGGCCTCATTGCACTTACTCCATTTTTCGGGTTTAGGTTGCCCTTTGCAGGTATTTCAAAACTGAATAAAAGAAAGGCTATATTTTTGTTCTGTATTATCAGTCACTTACTTTCATACAAAATCTAAGAATTTAGATCTTTAACCCTCTTACTTCTTTATACTCCCTTTTGTTCCTAAAAATCTGTAAGCGCGCATCTTGAAAATTTGTTCTGATTAGCTAAATATTTTCTTCAGCCATTCTTTAAGGACAGAGAGCTATTTCTTTTTCAACCTGAATAAATTTTCTTAATTATTTGTGGTTGAATACCGGTTTACAGAACTATCAATTTCATTGAGCCCTAGAATGCATAGCTGTTCATCTAAGAATTAACGCATAATGTATTGTTTCATTTTAGAGTAAAAGATAATGAAAAGATTTGCTTTTATAAGAGACTTTGTCTTAAAGCTACACTCAAGAAAAGTGCAGCTCCTTTTTTATGTATCTTGGTATTTACTGAAGTGCTTTCCTACTGTCTTTCAAATAGCACAGAGTAGGCCTTGTGTCTGATGAATAATCAAATAATCCAGATGTGTGTCTGGATGCCAGCAGTTCCCTAAGGATCAACTGGTACTAGGTAGAAGAAGCTCCATCTGCTTGAGGCCTAAGTAATTCTGCACTTACAGGTATAAGCATGGAGACCTAGAAGACATTATAGAGACTTCAGTAAGGAGCATGTTTAGTTGTTATCTGTATTTTCAAAGCTAGAAAACTCAGTGCATATTATCTTTTTATTGCATGACAATTAGGTCATTAATCAGAATTTAAGGTTTTGAACACTGTGAGATGCAATGTGGCTATAGAGAGCATTGTTTTCATAACCAGTTTCTGTAACAGCAGCAATCATTTCTGCTTTGTATGAAACAATCTTAAATCAGTGTTACTTCAGCTTTTAGATACAAGAAGGTAGTATTTAATTTGTAACTTTAGTAATTAATTATGTATTCTGTAGTAGACCTTCTAATTTCACTAGACACAACATACTTTTCTGCATAGAATCATAGAATTGTTAGGGTTGGAAAGGACCTCAAGGTCATCTAAGTCAAACCCTCCCTGCCATGGGAGGGACACCTCACTCTAGACAGGTTGCCCAAGAATAGTAATACATAGTAATTTTGTTTCACTGGTAAAAGAGAAATTTGGCCATTTCCCCAGGTTTTTCCATCAGCCTGCAGAGAAGGCCACTTTTGTGTCCACAGATTTATTTCAGAGCCATTGTAAAGTCAGCTTGTTGTGACAGTTATTGTGCAGCACATGCACAATAACCATTAATATTCCTGATGCCTACATATTTGTCAGGGTTCTGTGTTACTAAAATCTGGGAGGTCTAATTTTTTTCTTGATTTTTATTTCAGCATGGCATTAAAAGACTTCAGAACACAGTTGAGCTATAGTTGACAATTACTTTGTGTTTGTGTGGGGCACACTAGCTGAAATAATCTGCATAGTGCTGAAGGCAGTAAATTGCATTTTGGCAAATGGTAAAGCATGTTTTCCCAACTGAATTATGGTGACATTGTTAGCAAATTTCAAATAGGATGGAATTGTGCCTGCCTTTTCAGAAACTGATTTTTTCTTTAATATAGCTGCATATTTACAATTAAATTGCTTTGAAAAGCAGTGCTATCACTTGTGATTACTGTAGTTTGAACCAACAGACATTTCCTAGCTAATGCAGAATATTTTCTCATCATTTGGAATCTTCCACACATCCTGATTATATGGGTGTTGCTTTAGCTGCTTTAAACATATGGATTAGTGAGAAATGCACTAGTTTATTAGCATAATATTAATGAAGGCATTTTGGTTGTCTTTCTAATGGCACTTCTACCTAGTGGCTATGGGCTGTCTCACAGTGGATGTGGCATTCTGTGAAAGGCAAAAAGATTCACTGGAGTAGTAACATTTGAAAACAAACTGAAAATTTGCATACTTGCTGTGGCCATGCAGTGTTGAAAGAACCTTAAGTAAAATGGCTTGAATTATGATTACATTAATACTTACATTGGAGGAGATAACAGATTTTTTTTTTTCCCCCCACAGGAAAAGAGATAGGGTTTCGTGCATGTTTCTAAGAAGCACCACATAAAGAATGCTCCTGAAATTAGAAGATAGTACCAGATGAGCCATAAATCATGGGCATGGTCTGGTTTGATAGTTCTTTGCAAACTAGGTATGTACATGTATAGGACCAGGGATGCTGAACATTAAATTACCTGCATTTAATTTTAAGAAACTAAAAAACAAAAGAAACAAAGAAAAAGGAAAAAAAATTGGTAAATATATTCCAGGCCCCTTTCCCCATGCCAGCTGTAAGACTGGACATCTCCAGTTGTCAGTATGTCACCAAGAACCAATCTGAAGTAACAACTCTTCCTACTACACATCAAAGAAAATTGCATTAGGGAAGAAATTAATCAGGGCCTCTTTCATGCAATAAAGTTTCGGGGCTTTATTGAGAACTACTTAACTATGATTTACAGGGCTACAGAAGCCAGAGAAACCTTACTAGAGAATGCAATCAAGTATGATACGTGTATATATAGATAGATACATGATCAGGGCGATGTTTTTTTTGTGTGTACATGTACATACATGTTTATATATATGCATGCACACTTAAAAGACATACAGGTTTTTATCTTTTGGAAGCAAAATAAAAAATCAGCCTCCCTACTTTCACAAAAAGGAGATTGATGTCAAAAGGAAACAGAAATATGGTATCTTTTCATGGGCCAGAAAAATTGTTTCGTTTTGCAACAATTAAACGTACTGTTATTATTTCTTGGAGTTCATCTTCATTTGATGATTGTGACAGGTGGGCAGGGGAAGGATGTCTGCAGACAGCAATGGTTCTCTCCACTATTGCATTTTTAAAAATGTGTCACTGCTGAATTATTTGAAATTTTTCTCATGAGGAAAAATACTATCAATGAAATAATCAGCAAGTGAAATGACTTCAACCCCAGGCACTACCTGTCTTTGTAAATTTCTGCCCTGGGTCCATCCTTCCAACAGGCAGACAGGAATCTTATAATATTAACGTTAAATGTAAGAAGTGCCTCAGACACTGTTGTTCATGCAGCTGTGCATGCAATTGTACTTTCTGAGGCCAGCTGCCCATTCTCCGAGTTTGGCTGAGGAGCACAGCCAGTTAGCATTTGGAAAATATCTTGACTCAGGATGGCAATTAACACCTGTACAGCAATCATCTGGTCCCGTTTCCTTCTCCTTTTGAAATGGATGCATTTTCTTTAACATCACAAAAAGCCAACTTTTTTTGTATTAGTTTCACCTTCATTCTGCATTAGTAACTTTTTTGGAGCTCATCACCTGTTTATCCACTTGCTTAGAAGCAATGATGAGTACTACTTCCTAATACACTCACTGGAGGAATGGAGATGTGCCAGTGAAACTCTTCTGGAGGTTTCAAAACCTTTTTCAGAATGTTTACTTCTTATCATCTGCTAATCTTCTCTGTAGTTAAACCAAATCTGCTCTTTGGAATTAGCAAAGGATTTTTTTGTTTGTTTGTTTCCCTCAATAAAACCCAAAGCAATTGTTTGTTTCTGCAAAGGATGGCAAACAGAAACCTTTCACTGTATTTTGACAGCTGTGATAAATTACTGAGTGACACTAGTGAAGGCAATGATACTGTGTTTAAAAATTAGCCAGTATTACAGAAGTAGCAAGGATGAAAGTAAATTCGTTACTTAAAATGAGTTAGTAGGAAGAATGATATGAGTAAGAAATTTCTGTCATTGTTCTGCAACAGAAAGCATTTGAACACTGATGTGCACAGGGAGAAATACTGCAGAGGGAAATAACTTTGATATTTTTTGGTTACTTGTTACATAGGTGGGTATAGTTTTAGAGTTATCAATGAAAAGACATAAAGACATTGGAAGACCACCAAATCACAGACTTAATTGCAGTATCTTCCTTTGTCAGCATTTAGGGAGCCAGCTGGTCTGTGTTTTGAGTAATGCTGAATACATTTCATTAGCAAGACAGTTGAGGGGAAGCATCTCACAGAGCTGCTACTAGCCTGCAGTTTCCACCAAAATCTACAGCATTAGCTCCACAGCATTCTTAGTTTTCATACTAGTACAATTAATTGCAGAAGTTTGAATATAGACTGATTGAAAAAAAGGAACTAATTTATGCCCCTGAAATGTTTGGCTTATATTCATGTTTGATCTGGGTGGAGAAGACTTCTATGAAACTTATGTTGTCATCCATCAACAGGACAGGAAACATTTAAACAGCTAATTCCAGACTAAAGCAGAGGATTTATGAGTGTCTTTCACTCTTTTTCTTTCTCTATGCTTACCTTTGCTCATTGTTTTCTGTAGCTATATGTGAGTACAATATTCTTGCTTTGGAGCACCAGTTTTCTCCAGGTATGTACTGAAAGCCATATTCACTGAATTTAATTGCAATTAAGTACACACTTAAATTTAAGAATGCAGTGACTGTGACTTGCTTTATTCAGAAAGACACCTACAAATCTGGAATACTTTCTTCAGTAGGACTTTAAAGGCAGTATAAGTTAAAATAATATTAATGCAACATTAAGCTACTGACACACAGAACTAATGTAAATGCCTGGTTTCCTTAATTATTTTGATGTCTGTGAACTGTGACCTTTCCTTGTCCTCATAAATTTAGAGGGTTTGATACTCATTAAGTAATAAATTACGGTTTATACAAAATCTCTTTTCTTCTTTTGTCTCTGGCAGGACATGCTAAATATGATACCTTGCTGCTGGCAGATTTACACTTTCATATACAAACAAAAAGCAACTGAATATAGCTGAAGAAACTCGCTCATTCCACACGTGAAGCAGTAAAACTCACTTCTATACCATGGGCTTTCAAAAGCACCTGGTAAATAGAATGAATTCTTCTCTAGCATCTTTCTTTAAGGATGATTCCATATGCAGCATACAAAACAAATAAATAAGAAAATAACCCAATGTTAGTGTGGCAGTTATGGTACAGATGTCTTTCAAAGTTGAAATGATAAAGATTTCTTCTTAATTTCTTAAGGCTAAGGATTTATCACTAGGTAATTTACCCAGCATTATTATTTATCTCACTATTACATATCCATGAGAAAGCAGGGTCAGTATTTTTTAAAAGTTACTTGTCGTAGCATGAGCCTTGCAGTTCTAGGATACTTAGTGCCAAAGTGTGACTATGTACTGAATATGCTACATTCAATTTTAAAGCAATAATCATAATTTTTAACTCACTAATAACAGAGTAAATTTCTGCAACTTCTGATTTGGTAGCAAAGAATTTACTGAAAGATATGAAGGGTACTGAATTTTAATTAGTACTGAAAAAAATGTGTTTTCATCAGTTTAGGGGAAATAACTGGCTAGTAGATGACATGTATATCCTGTATGGCGTTAAGCTGCTGCTCTTTTTTTTGCTTTGAAATCATTCAGAAATCCAGTTTTACACTGACAAAAGGACAGATAAGTGAAACTCAGAGTTTCAGCAGCAGGCATATTGTTTGCTGGATGTTTAGTAATACAACAAGCTAATATGCTGGGCCAAAGAGATTATTGCTTCTGCTGCCTGCCTTCCCAGGGCAAGAGGTTACTACTAAAGGTGACAAAAAAGGACATAGGCTTGCTCATTAGCTGCTAATGTTCACAATATGGCATATTAGCTTGAGCAGAAATTATGGGTGTCGAAGTTAATATGCTATGCTATTAGTGCGGTCCAGCAGAGACCAGGTCATGTTCAGTTTTGCCCAAGCCCACAGCAGGGGTGGTACACTTCAGTAACAGCTTTGGCAAAAAACTGAAGGTAGAAGTATCTGTAACAACTGCTATTAAGTCTAACAAAGCCTGTCTGCAGATCTTTTAGACTGCGGTAGCCACTCCAGGTCCTTCATATTATTCAGATTCCTTATTTGTTAGACTACAGAGCAAGCAAGCTTTGAGGCAAGAATAATTTATTCGTTAAATGCATACTGCTAGCTAGATTTAATTATGTCAGATAAAAGATTACTGAATTTCCCTCTAGTAATTAATATGCATTTCTAGAGCAGTTCATTATCTTCTGTAAAACAGTGGTCCATGTAGTTCAAAAACATGTCAACAGTTAATAATTGTTTCAGCTGGCCAGCAATGTGGATAAATACATAAAAATGGGAATGGAAAAAAAAATAACAGTATGAAAATAAAGAGCATTCTGTGAATAGTAGAAAGTATAACATTATATTGAATTCATATACTTGCCTTTCAGAATTACCTTTTTCCCACTTAACGTGGTAATTCATGTTTTGGCTGGAAATTAAGGTCTGGAATTCCTGGAGTTTGAATCTGGTGTCTTTAAGTTTTTGGTTTTACTTTTGGCCAGGGTATTTTTTTCTTTTATAAGAGTTTCAGACATAGTCATCAAGACTAAGAGGCAGTAATTTTGTGTTGATTACAACTACATTGCAATAGGCAACCAGCATTGTAAAAAAATGTCCTCATAAGGATGTCAGAAAAAAAGAAATCAAGTAAAAAACTTTGTCACATGTAAGTCAGTAGTAACCAAACATGAATGAACCATGCATGAATGAACACCTCACAGTATCACAGGTTAAGTAGCAAGAAAGGAATTGAAATACACATCAAAGTCATTAAATGCCCACTGATGAGCTATTGTAAGATTCATAGAATCACACAGTGCTTTTTGTTGGAAGGGACTTTAAAGATCATCTGGTTCTAACACCCCTGCCATGGGCAGGGGCAAAAATCTTTTGAAGTAGGAATGCTGTAGAAACATTATCTTATATTCATCTTTGCTATCTATTACCATATTTACAGATATATGTCCGAGGTTCCTACAGCATGCACAATATAACAATGTGGAGAAAAGCTGTTCTTGCTGGCAGTATAACTGAAGCAATGGGATCGAAGTAAGTCTTTTTGACTTACTCAAATTGGGATGAGTGACTTAGTAGCATTGGGTTGTTGAACTGAGTGATCACATGACTGCAATTAAGAAATAGCTGCAAAATTATTCACATGTATATGCCTGTATTTTTTAAATTATTACATTTTTGGCTTTTATCTGCAAAATCCAGTTAGGTACCTATAGTAATTTAACAATGCATAATTATAACTGTGTTGCTCAAAACACACACACAAATGTGTGTGTTTTGAGCAACAATGTCGGCTGTGTTTAATAACAGTATACATAAAGGGTGTCTCAAGTTCTGCCTCTGTACCTTAATGATGAATCAGGAGCACTTAATGTCTGCAGGTAATCCATAGCTAGGAATCTGTTCCTAAGAATAGCAGCTGTTATGTTTTCTTTAAAAATTATGAACAGCAGTTGTTCTTTTCAAAGTATAGCCACTGGATTCCAAGACAGTAAAGACCTTTCTGCTATCTTTCTGGCTTACACGGTTGTTTTGAGATACATCCTTTTTAGTAGGTCATCATGCAGAACAGCCTACAACTCTTCTTTTGGGAGGTAGGGAACAATGTTCTTAACTTACAGTAAGAAAATTCATATAATTAAGAAAGGTACACAGCATACTTGTAACTATCCAATTCAGAGTCATATAATATTCTGGATGTCGAAAGCTTACATAGTTCAAAATCAATTTGATAAACATAGAAGATAAATTCAGAATGAGTTATTTAAGCAGAAGTGCTTGACACAGTTTGGTGGAAATAAAAGAGCATAGCGGGGAAGTATCATTATCTGGTTGCCTTATTTCTCTTTGCCTAAACTTTCCAACCTTCAGACAGTTCTGGAGACAGAGACTTGGGACAGATGGACCTTTGATACAACTACTCGTCCATTATATCCTTATGTTTGTTCAGGAGCTCTGGGAAATGCTATCTATTTCTGGTACAATGAGCTTGCTATACAAGGAGCTTTTAAATGAGAAGCAGATCACTGTGATATCTTTTGTATTTTATCATTAAACTGTTGTATATTTTTATCATCAATTAATAAGCCTAAAATTACAAATGAGTTACTAGCCAATCCAACTGCATTATAGAACCACATCTCTCTTATTCTAAGCACATCAATACTTACTAGCAAAAATAGCATTATCTTTAGAATTACTAAAGAACATCCCTATGCTCCTATATTGGTCTGGAAGGATTTCTAGAAAGTAGTGGGGCAGCTATATGCTTAACATTAAAAATACAAGTCATCAAAAAGAAACAGATTCCACATCCTGCCATATAAACCTAAATAATCTGCCTTCCAGAATCTTAAAGGCAAAGAGGGAGAGAATCTGATTTGGTCACAGGAGTCATTAACCTTGAACACTGAGTCACTGAACTTCTCATGGAGAGCAATGTGACTTAATCTAACATAATGTGACAAAATCTAACAAATTCTCTCTCAGCAGTATCTGTAGGTGATTTCCCCAAACACCAATGAATCCATGAAGCAAAGTATTGCAGAAAAAAAGAAAAAAGAAAAAAAAAAAGATAAAGCTGAATGATAAAGGGATCAGATCTTGTATTGCTGATATGCACAGCTGTTACATTTAACAGTAGTTCATTTCTAAAATGAGCCACAATACCTGACTCGCTTGTAATAAATTAAGGATAGATTCAAGAATCAGGTTCAAGGTTCTGAAATGCATTCTGTATTTATTCCAGCTATGCTGGTGACTGCTAATAAATATATAAAATATTATTGTGGAAAGATAATTTGAAAAGCAAGCAATTACATTTAACAAAAAAAAAAACAAAACATGTATACTGAAAAAATATGTACATATTAGGTGATAGACATTTATAAACATATGTAGAGTCAGCTTTTCAGAACAATTTCTGACAATACTGAATGTGATTTCTACAGCTGTACAGGAAGAAAAGGAGCCTGCTAGCATTCCGATGAAAGTCACTAATCCCTCAAAATAAAATGCATATTAACATGTTTTATCATACAAGCATCTTTTCTTCAAAGTCAAAATGTCTTGACCTTTTAGAGGCAACAGAGAAATCTAGGTACACTGTCATTTTGTTCATAGTTCAAAAATACAAACTGTGGTTATGATAGAAGTGTAGAGCCTATTATTCTGGCAATCTGTGTGTGCATAAGGTCATACAATGATACAGCTTGTTTATACCTGGCTGCAAAACTGTTCTAAATACAGAGAAATTCAAGCCTAGTTCTTGTATTCATTATTATTATATTTGATTATGCACTAAACATTCAGAAGCTTCAGTGTTATTAAGAGTATATAACTGAAATGAAATGGGCAGTATTATTCTCATCAGTGTAGGTTAATGGAAGGAAACTCAACTCATCATCTTTTCAGCAGTGGTCTTACAGTGAAAAGCTTTTCCTCATGCATATGTATAATGTGACAATCTGCGCTGAAGAGGACCGGGCTCCAGAAATGGGAAGCTGGACCATATGCTTAGTTATTGAATACATTCATAGGACAAACTCTATCACTGAAAGCATGTGTAGAAAAAGGTACCATTTCAATCTGAAAATCAATTTAGGGTAAACAGAAAGTTGTATCCCATGCATAATGTCATTATAATATGGTGTTGCTATGAAATCAGAAGGAATGTTATGCAAACTGCCAGACAGTACTTATATACTGCATTTTTGTATGGGATGGTAAAATCATGCTGATTGTGAATGAACCCAAATGACAGGGATTTGCAGCACTTGTGCCAAACTGAGATCAGATGGAAACTTATGGGATCAAAAGAATTCTGCGTGTTGCCATTAATGTAATTCACCTGGTTTACAAAAATACCCCAAAATTACTATGTATATTTTCCATTAAGGATATGTATCATTAAAAACATTTTTCTACTTGGAAGAAACAGTTGTGTGAATAGATCTATACTCGCACTTAGCTGTATACTGTGAGAAACCTTCTTGAATACTTTTTTTTGTGCTTTTAACGCATATATTTTAAGCCTGGATACTTACATTCTCTGAAAGGTAGACTAATCTGAAAAGCTTCTTCAACACTCTTGACTCAGTGAAATACCACTGGAAGAGACTGACTTTAAGCTGTATTTTTAAGTGAAATTTGGTAGCATTTTGAATGTCATATCCTGCATTTCTCCCTTAAGCTTAGACCTTTTCCTACCTCTTTATTCAAACCAACAGCATTCATGCTATTTTTAGCTATCAAGTCTGCATGAAATGGAAGTAGGGGGCAGCAGGAAGTGTAATCCATTTTTTTCATTCTCTATAGCTGAAAGGAATGTAACAACATCTCACATTTTATACTGATACCTCAGAATTATGAAATAATCACAGTGATAGACCTTGAACAGGAATTACTTTGTCTTTTCCAAAGACGAGCAAACCCAAAAGATACAAACACTTTCACCCTCTTAGACATTTTGCTAAAAATAAAATGAGACTTTAACCACAGAAAACTCACAGTTGTTTGTTAAAATACAGAAGTTATGAACTGTTTACTTAAGACCTCCTGCGCTGCTGCGGGGTCTTCTCCTTCAGTGAGATCACGAGCCCGACTCACTCCTCAGGCGCCATGCCAGGGGGAGCCGGGTTGTGTGCCCCGCCAGGTGGGAGCAGGGCCTAGCAGGTTCCAGAAGGTTCTGCGGCAGTTGCCTCAGGTGGGTCCGCAGCCCGCGCCGCTATCTTGTGGCTGTGGTAAATGTGTGTCCGCTGCTTCACTTCCTCACGCAAATAGGTATGTAAGTATAACTTTGAAATAGAATTGTCAGGATCTACACAGTAAGCTGTGAATGAGAAAATAAGCCAGGTTTTCAAGTAAGGGTGGTGTGTTTGAACCCCTGTGTAAGTCAGATGCAGTGTAATCATAATACTAAAGTGAGGGAGAGGGAAACTGGAATCTGGTGGGAAGTGTCAGAAAAATAGCAAAAGCCGAATGTCTCAAACTCCCGTGCGTATGATTAAAGCTCCTCTGTGCTCACTCAGCAGTCCCCAAAAGCCACCCTACTTTTTAAAGGAATGTATGTTTACAAAACAACAATACTTCATTTTGACTTAAAGAAGAGCTAAATGACCTTAAACTTCAGTAGTAGTGTATTGTATAACTTAATAAAGATGTTATTTCATGAGATGCAGACATTATGAAATGCTTATTGAGTGCATTTCAAAAGTAATTTGTGCACCTGGTAGCACCTGTTAATAACTGATACTGAAGTAGTTTTAATAGTTTAGTAGTTTTAGTAGTTTACGGATACATCATGTATCCGTACTGAAGTAGTTTTAGATGGAATTGACAGCAGCTGTTTGATATTATCACCTAGATTTGGTTTCTTACAACTTTGATGTTAACTGTTCACGTTGAAATTTTACGTGTTGGTTATCTGCCTCTTTTTTCATTTGAAAATGACAACTGTGAAAACAGAAACATGAAACAGTATAGGCAAAATACTGATTTGCCTCTTGTAAAATTTGTCATAGTCATTTTAGAAAATACTCGCATTTTAAATGCTTTAGAATAGTAGCTTGAAAGTCAGAAAGGTTGGCTTTTGTCACAGTGCATCAAAGGATGTGACTGTGAAACAGTTGGCCTTTTGAGTATTTGGGTTTTATGTACATCTCCTGAAGTTTTGGTGCAGCTCTGCACCTGAATTCCTAAAAAGTGTTGCTAAAGTTAGTACATTGCAGCTCCAGAATGCACAGAATATGCCTTGCACCAGTATCACTGGCTTAATACAGATCGGTTGCAGCTGAGTCTAAAGACTGGATATTAGAGTTCCCTTGGTTTCTTTAAATACCTTCCTTGCTTTACACCGGCAAATCTGGTGAAAGGAGGTAGTCCGTATGAATACAGATGGGGCTATATATCATATATCCATACTGATTATGTGACCAGTACAGTCGTGTGGGAAGAGTTCAATGCTAATAACAATGCAGTGGAGTTTAAGGTATAAGCCCTGTTGAAATTTCATTACTGCCAATATAAGTAGAGAGATAATTGCCTTGGTTTTCCAATATTAAAGCTATCCTGCTGTTTCGTATTGTACATATTGCCTTGGGAAAACAGGTGACTTTTTATTTAAGTAGGTTAGTAGGTCCCATGGTTTCCAAAGCTGAATTTGCTTGGGTTTGAGTAGTGAACTTGTAAAGGCTCACTTGGTTCAACAGCATAGCAGGCTAGACAGGAATTTCCCGCTGGCGCTAACGTATACTATAACTTGTATGTGTGTGTCTGTCTTACAACTTTAGTGTTCTGTCCACCAGAGAGTTTGGCTCCACCAAATGAGCCCCCTGGGTTTGATTGGAAGGCTTGGGATATTGTGGATACACACTTGCTTGGCTAAAGGTAAAAATCTAATGAAAGAGAGAATTGTGTATGTGTATGTTTGTGTATGTAGACAATTTATATCTGAGAAAATATGTTTTCAAAGCCCATACAAAAACTGTAACTGATGTTTCATACACACAGAGTACTGTCTATGATCTTGTTCTCTCACTACATTTTATTCTAAATTTTACAAACCATGCTCAAATTCCTATGTCTACGTATACAAAATTTCACGTGTGCTAAGCATTTAAAAACAACAGTGAAAATGCTCTGCCATGTGTTTATCACATGCACTAGGTAGGCAGGCAGTATGTATGTAAGAATTTATGTTTAGACATATGTGTGTATACATACAGATTCATTATTAATTGCAAGTGTTTTCTTGTGTTGCTACTGTGTACCTTTATCTGATGCCTGCATTTTAGTGGTTACAAACTATTCTTTTATGTACAAAAAATTCAGTAGACTTATTGGTGTTTGTTGTACATTGCTGAAACAGTAATAATATCATTTATGTGTACTTTCAGAAATAGTATCTTGGGAATTATTTGTAAAAATATTTGGGAGAGAAACTCTGTGCGTACAAACTGCAAATGACTTTTGACTAGAGTTTTGATATAGTGAGATTCATTAATATTAAGAGAAAATGCAAGGTCAGTATTAAGGTACAGAAAAGCTTTAGTATGAAAACTTGGAATTTCTTACATCATTTCAGTAGTGGTGTAGTGGTGTTTTTTTTTTCTATACTTGGTTTTCTAACTTCGACCATGTCCACCTTTTTTTTTTTTTTAATGAAACGTTCAATTTTCTCTTTGATCATGTTTTAAGGTAGTGTTTAGATTGAGAAATTAGTTTGAAAGTTGCTAAGAACTAGAACAGTGTCCAAAAGTATTTCTGTTGCACTATGCATTTAAGACAAAGCCCTTAATACCATGTTTTAACTTTTGGTCAGCCCTGAATTTGTCAGGCAGTTAAATTAGATTATCATTGTAGATTCCTTTCAACTGAACTCTTCTGTTCTGTTCTGTTCCATGACCTGCCAAACATTCTCTTTTACTTATTTTTACTGTTACCTCAGAGGAATAAGCATGCTGCATAACTTAAGCAATAGATTGATTAGCAGCAACTTGAATCTTTGACTTACTGAAGAAAAATGTGTTTGCATTGTTATAATAGTTATGCTGCTGGTCATTGCAGTTTATCCCATTAACAAACTATGAATGTTGCTCTGAGCAGAGCTGATTTTAGGTTCTGAAGTAAAGCCAGACACCTCTCCTTCGCTGGCCAAGCAAGGAAAACCAGAATAAATTAAGAAAATAATGAGTCCTATATTTTTCTGAAAATAAAGCAACTTTTTTTTACAGTTCTGTAAAGAGTGTCATGATTGGTTTCAGAGTAAAACAAGTCAGGTCTCAGGTCTTTGACTAGTGTATTTGGGAGCAGTTAGTTGAGAGCTCAGAGGTCAAGTGCAAAGGGATTGAAGCTTAAAAAAGGGAGTTGTGCAATGGCCACAGGTTCAAAACATTGCACTGTTGAATGTGTAAAACTGTCAGGAGCCTGGTTTCATCTATGCATTTGTTAAGGATTTCTGACAGCAATGCTGTCACATGTTTTTAACTCTCTTTCTGTTCCATCCCTATCAGTATCATATTCAGAAAGCTATGAAGCAGGTTTAGATCTAAGTCTCCAGATTTCTTGTCAGCGTGTCTTGGAAAGCAGCAAAGGTTGAGGGAGCATTTAAAATAATCCATCCCTGGATGACAGGTGAATAAAGGAGATATAGAATGAGTTGAGAAAGGTGTAGACCAAAGGAGAGCAGTAATATGGCACTTCAGGAGAGAAGGGGAAAGGATAGACAGAATGAGAAAGAAAGCAAGGAGGGAATAAAAGCAAAACAAAAAAGAATACGTCATATCTAAGAATAGAAAACATTGCAGGAGGACAGAAAAACATTACAGGAGAAATGTACAGAAATATATGTTTGGAGAAGAAGCAGGAAGTGTTACAGTTTTTCTTTTATCTCCCTGCTCAAAGAATGAAAATGATGCAGCATTTCTGTACACACACAAAAAAGATGTATCTGTTGTAAATGGATTCTACCCCCAGCTTTCTCTTTTGAATGAGCACTGAGAAGTGAAGAGGATGTAGAAAGGAAGAGAGCATTACTTCTCTAATGAGGGAGAAAATGTTTTTTGGAAATCCTTACTTCTACCTCACCTTTATGTGTCAAACTTCAGACTTCTGCTATTCTCCAAGGAGCTTCCATGGAGTTTTGCTTCTCTATAATAAATGTTCTCTTTATTAGTTGTAAAAGTTGAATGGTGGAGACTGGAAAATGAGATGATAGGTATAGTATCTTAGAATGTGTGTGTTTACTCTTACTATTCTTTAATTATTTTCTGAATATAAACAGCAAAAGGTATTGACATTAGTGATCCTTGTTAATACTGGATATATGTTTGCCATAGTCTTGGAGTTAATACTGTGCTTTGTAAAAGTCAAAGTTTTGAATCAGATCAGGGAGTATATTTTCAGTTGTGCTGTAAGTCTCAGGTTACTTCTTATTCTTTAGATTTCTTATCATTTTGAGTAAGATGTTTTCTTTTTAATTTTCATTTTTTGTAAAGTATTTTGAGTTTCTAAGATAAAACAGTAATACTGGGGAATTTTGATTTTTCTTTCCCCTCTAGCAGGAATCCATACATTCACCTTTGTAATTCCTTGGAAAGGTAAAATGAAAATACTTATCTCCAAATTTAGCCTGCCTGTTAAGGTAGGCATCTACACTGTGACAGGATTAGTATTTTCCAGTAAGTTACTTAGCATTAGTAGCAGCAAGCAAAGGTGCCATTATGCTAACCCAAACACAAATACAGAAGCATAAAAGATAATGACAGGTGTTTATCTTTTTGTGATGTTAATGCATAACATGTTGTTGAGGTAAGACAAAAAAGACCAAGCAGCAGTGCTGTGTGTCAGATTCTTTACAGAGGAATTAAAACAATCCAAGAGCATAGAAAATGGAAAGATCAACTCTGCAAATCATGTCAACTATGCATTACTAAGATCTCATCACAAACCCTCCCTAAATAGTAATCTGGCATCTCCCGATTAAAATACTACTGAGTATTGGAAATATTCCGGCATCTTTAAGATACTTAGGTTTGTATTCGTTATGTATGTCAGAATTCATTATTTAAAAAAAAAAAAACCATCAGTTTGTCTTTTTCTACTGGCAGATTTTTCTACTGGTTCTGAGATTTACTTGCTGTCCTTATTTTTCAACATAGTTGCTCAGATAACTGAAAATCAAGCCTGCATATTTTCAGCTTGTTTTTTTCAACATATATGAACAGTTGTGCAAATCTTCACAACAGGTTTCTGATGGCATAATCTGGATGTTCTTGTTTAAAAATGCAGATATGTATTTTATATATATCAATACTTGCTTATGAAATGGCATGCTGGGCTGTACTTGGATTCGGAAGTCTGTCCCAGTGTACATTTTGTTCTCTTAAAAGGCATTGACAAGAAAAGGAGTTGTTTTATATTTGGTTAATAAATGAAAATAATTACTATCCAAGAACTAGTATTACACATTTCAATTGAGAGTGGATGAAGGACGTTTTCTTTCATAGTTTGAAAATTAAAATCCCCTGGAATATTTTAAAGCATCAACTGTAGTTAAGGGATTAAATGAAGCAAAATGGTTTTCTGTATGTTGAATCAATCAGAATTAAAGCTCATTTATAAGTGACAGGTTTTCTATGCACAGCAACTTTCTTTTAGTACCTCTGGAGTAAATGACTCTTCTTTTCAATATGCTATGTTACCTGTATTTAATGAAGTGATTTAGGTATTCTGGGTGGGTTATTTGTGAATTTGAATCCTAAATAAGATTAAAATTGCCTTTCAGTAGAATGTAGTAGGGCTAGCTTTTACGGAATGAGCTAGGTGGCAGAATTGACTTAGAAAGTGGTGCTTAAATAAAAAGTGGTGCTTCCATAAACTCTGCTAGTTTGTTCACTGAATCGTATAAAGTGCAGTCCATTTTAACTTTGTAGCTTCCAAAATAAATTATCTGTTTATATTAAATGTATTTTGTAATATTTTATGCAGAATACCTTAAAGTAGGTATATGCTGATTTCCAAAAAGCTACAGGCTCTTCAGTGAGCTGGGAAAATGCATCTTGTTTTGCAAATCCAGTATGGTTATTTTACAGTTCTAGTGATACAATTATTTTTCATGTGTATTACACAATGCAAGGTCTACAGAAGGATTCTGCTGATATTTCCATGAGGTTCTCTCCTCTGCCAGCCCAAGTTTGCCTGCTTTATATGCTCAATTTTTATTGAGGACAAAGGTGAAGAGTGGATAGGAAAACAAGGATGACAGATGTTTGTCATTACTGTTTAATGCTCTATCAGACAGTTCTTGGATACTAAGATGAAGAGTGTGTTGTTAAAACAGAGTAAGAACAGGTTTTTAACATAAGTATTATTGAGTCAATCGCTTTAAATACAAGTGTGTAGCTATTTAATCCAAAGTGGTGCTTTATGTGTAGTTTTGTACATCAGTGGAAAAAGGCATGTTTCCCATGAAGCATTCCTTTTGGCAATTATTACACTTTAATCTAGAAAAAACGTCACATCATAATTCCCTTCAGGTCCATCTTTTTCAAGTAGGCTGAAGAGAATTCTGGTTTTATTACATTGGTGGAAAACTAGGAAAAAAATCCCATGGCTTTTCTTTTCCTTTTTATTTTAACCTAATTCCCATCTTTTTGCCTTAAGATCTGTCTGATGTAATAACACAGCTTTGAAGGCACAGAGAGGCAATGTTGTCTGGAGGCCTGAGTACGTGTAACTGGGAATCAAGAACTCCTGGAGTTGTTACCTCTGCTGCTCAGTTGTTTCATTTTATTACATTTGTTAAGTCATTCAAGTTCTAACTCATTTTTCTTTAGATAAAGTTGATGGTAATAGGTGGTGGTGATGATAGGTAGTGATAATAGGCATTGTTGCTGTACTGGCTCATTAATCTTCTCTAAGACCCTGTTCTGTGAAGGACTGTTTCAGCACACACTACCTGATGTAGTCTGTGTATATATGAGAGTCCATACATCAAATGTAGTGTAGTTCATTCTGGAATACTAGGTTCAGTCCATAATAGCAAAGAGGGTAAATTAGAAGTAAATACAATAATTAAAAGAAAATTATACTGATAGATGATGGTAGACCAGAACAGGTATTGTTCTTCATCCAGAGGGCCTTAGAAGACTGTACCAGGCAAAGTGACTGGGCATGGGTGCTAAGCAGGATAATGTCTGAATGAAGTTTGTATGAGAAAGCAGTCTTTTTGTCAATCTCTCTTCTTAAAGGACTTATTTAAAAATAGTCTAATTCTTTATAAGCATGAAGATCTTTATTAGGCTACTGTTCTGGAATCAGTATCGTACCTAGAACAAAGATCACAGGGTGCTTCCATTCTGAGTTCCAGAATTTAAGGTACTTGCTATGGAGTCTTTGCATTCATTTGCATTTATTAATCTGGGAGTTACTCCAAGAAAGAATAGTGCTTTGTATAAATGGCCTGCTAGGAAACAACTGTAATCCAGCTCAGTTTGGATATAATCTCCATTAGGCAATATGTGCTTTTAAGATTAAATTTGCAGTTGTACTGTATTTTATCCCTGCTTTAGAAATACTGGTGAATTTCTGTTCTTTCTATTCTGTACAGTATGCTTGTTGAACACAGTTTCATTCTCTATGATCATGACCCAGTTATGTTGAGTTTACCAATGTGGTTAATAAGACTATAAATAATAATTCGTAGTCTTCTTTTGTCGTTAGCAGTGGTAGCCTATTATAATTTTCCTTGGCAGCACATATGGTGGGTGATAAACTAACTAATAAAACTGCCACATGGAGCATAGGTCCACTTTTATTTTTTTACAACTGTTTAATTTGATATGTAATTAATGAGGAAGGTTCAAAATTTTGCCTGTGATTTCAGCTTCTACTGATTTATTTTGTGCTGTAAATGTTGTGTGAAATAATGATTCGCTGACTTAATCAGCTGCATTTGTTCAATGGCCATTGTATAAAAACAGCAAATGAGGTTGACAACACTTCTTTAAGAACTTCTGTATTATTTCTTTAAGTCTTATTGCCATCTCTTTTAACTGAGGTTAAAAGTAACTGTAAATTCCATGATAGGTCTTCAAACCAAACAAATGCATTAACTTTTTTTTTCTTTCATTTGCTATTCAGAAGTTCATGCTCTTTAGTAGGCTTTTTAGTCCTGTCTTCACAAAGGATGAGATGCATCTTGCAGTCTTCTGTAAGCTGTATTTTCCAGTCCCTGCTTGCTTTAGTAGAAGCAATTGCAGCTCTTCTGCTAGTTTGAGAACTTCAGTGGAACCCCAGGTTGACCTTGGACAAAGATGAGAAAAGGGGCATCCATTTTATATGTATAATTTATTCTTCTCCCGTAATGGAAGGCAATCTTTGTAGTGGTATTGCTTCACATTAAACAGATATAACTGTCCTCCCAACCTTCATGTTGTAAATCCAATACTCTATGGTGCTTCAAGTGAAAGTAGTTGACAGAGTACATACCAGATTGCATTTGTAGAGTTTCAGCCTTTCATCTTAATCTGAAGATATCTGTATTATAAACAGCACATTACTGCTAGTTTTCTGAGGCTTCTAGTTTATGATATCTGTACCCTATTAATTAAATCTACATTTCTTGACTCAAACTTTCCATATATGAGCACTTCTTTTGTGTAGTTTCAAAATTCCAGTAAGACAGAGACAGCTGTTTAGATATGTAACTACCGCAAAGGGAAATCTTCAGCTTCAGTCTAAATGCTGAACATATATTTGGTGCAATGTAGGCAGTCTTAATGAACAAACTCTGCCAGGTTCTAGTCTGCTGCTTGCCATTGTTTTACCAATTACACCTGACTGGATTTAGGTGAATCCCTTGTTCAGAAATAGATTCAATGATTCTTCAGCAAAATTTCTTCAGAAGGAGGAAATGCATTTCCGGATTTACAGGGAGAGGTTCTTGAACTTTGAAAGTTTTCCGTTTCCACATTTTGCTTCCAGCTTGTTGTCCTCCTTAACTTTATTGCCTGAGCATAGGACCTTCTGCTTGGAAACTTCTGACCAGCTGAACAGATAATACTGCTTAGAAGAAGCTCCATCTCATACATGGTTGTTCAGTAAGAAGAACCATTCAGGATACTTAGTGAACAGGTATCTGTAGTGATGCAACAAGTTTAGAGATTTTAGTATATTATAGTACTTTCCTCCCTCTCTCCTCCCCCCTGCACCCACACCCCTCCCCCCAACCTTTGAGTAGTTAGGGAATACTTGCTGGATTGCAGTGAGAGAGCCAAGCATGAGGATTGCCATTACTGACTGTCATTTACTTACCTGAAAAAGAACAAATTCCCACCAGTTTGTCACCACAGTGGAATATTTTCATTGCATGATTTAGATTTCAATTTTGGAGTTAGAATTCTGGTGATGTTAAATAGTTTCATTGGCTTAAAGGTGTTATTTTTTTCCTTTGTAACCTTGCTTCAGAATGTACCATTCTTGAACACTATAGCTCAAAAAAAGCTTCCTTTACAAAATAATCAGCCTGTCCTATGAAGAGAAGGGAAGACTACTGGATGTTCAATATCTTGATTGTATCAAGACTTTTAACATAATCTACACTAGTATTCTTACAGCCATATTGGTGAGATATGGAATGGTTAATGAATAGATGGTAAGTCAACTGGAAAACTGGTTTCACTGCTGCATTTAAAGGGCTGTGATCAGTGCTTCAGAGTTAATTTGGTGGCTCACTAGTGGTCGTGTGCCTCAGGGTTGGTATAAGTGGCAATAACTGTTTAATAATGCTGTAGAAAGTGGGGTGAAGTGCGCTGTCAGGAAGTTTGTGGATGATACCAAACTGGAGGAAGCAGTATGTATAGTAGGCAACAGGACTGTTCCTGAGAGGGGCTTGGATAAATTGGAAAAGTGGGTTCATTGAATCCTAAAATGGTTGTGATTGGAAGAGACCTCTGGAGGTCATGTGGTCCAGCACTACTGCCAAAAAGGGCCATCCAGAACTGCTTGCCCAGGACCGTGTCCAGACAGCTTTTGAATATCTCAAAGGATGGAGACTCCACAATCTCTCTGGGTGATCCGTGCCAGTGCTCAGTCACCATCACAGTGAAGAAGTGTTTTCTGATGTTCAGAGGGATTTTTCTGCATTTCAGTTTGTGCTGTTGCCACTGGTCCTGTCACTGGGCATCAATGAAAGAGCCTGGCTCCATCTTCTTTGCACCCTCCCTTCAGGTGTATTGACAAGATACCCTGAGCCTTCTCTAGGCTGATCAGGTCCAGCTCTCTCAGCATTTCCTTATATGAGGGATGTGCCAAGTTTCTTAATAATCTTAAAGGCCCTTTGTTTGACTCTTGTACGTGCTATGTTAATATTACTAAATATTGATTATTTGTGGGTTTTCCCCCCTTTGATTTCTTTAGTGGACATTGGGCATTTTAGAATATTCTTGAGTGAATACTTCAAAACATGCAAAATTGTTCAGCTGCAGAATTATGAGTCAAGCTGTTTTGTTGTTTTGGGGCTTTTTTCTACTTTCGTTATGTTCTCTTCTTTTGCAGAGAGGCAGGATATTCACAGTTAATAGCGCATTTATGTTCAAATCACACATATATACGATTGTTCTGTCCAGTTTATAGAAAGATGCCTAAGGAAAAGATGTAAGCTGTTGATGGAGAAGGGGATTGAACCCAAGTGTCCTGAGGGATAGGACTGTGCTGTTAACCATGCGGGCCTTCTGAAGTAGTCATTAAATGAAGTTCACAGAGACAAACCGCTATCAAGGAAAAAAAAATAGTATTAAGATTGTGAATCTGAAAGTTTAGACATTTCTATACTTCATCAGCAATAGCAATTTCCCTTCCTGAGAAACAGATAAAATTAAAGAACCTGATGTACTCTTTGGTTCTTCAGAGATCTTGAAAGGTTTTCTTAATTTTTTTTTTTATTTTTTTTTTAAGGTGTTCCTGTCTTTATAGCAAAGGGAACTTCATGGAATTATGACAAATTTAAAATTCTGTTCTGTTGCCTTTGGCAATGCAATACTTGGTTGATAAATTACTTGGTTCTTTATGTTGTTCAAATGCTTGTGGACACAACATTAGCATAAGGAAAACTAAACTGAAAGCAATTTTACGCAGCTTTTTTTACTATACCCTGGAGCATTTTCTAAGTTTGCATTTAATCACAGAATCTTGGCCATGATAGTTCTGACAGGTAATTTCCTTAATGCAGTTGACAGAGATGGATTACATGGGGGCCTATTGGATCCAGAGCTTTTGTGTGCAAGTGATAAGACTAGATTAGGGTTATCTTGCTCTGAGTGCCTGGAAAGATACAGCCACCTAATAATTCCCCTGGTAATATGGATGGTTTTGTGGGAGCAGAAATTCATGGCTAGATACTGGCCTGCAAAAATATTACCAGATTTTATTGCACCTTGAGAACGTGTGGGGTGATGTGTGTTTTTCTGTTACATGATATCAAAATTGTATGTCAGAGAAAGACAAATGTGTTAAATATTTGGCAGATTGGAAAAGTGATAAAGCAAGAGGCAGGCACATATCTTTGAAATATTTATGGGATTTTAAAATAAAATTAGTTTAAATCATAACCATTATTATTATTCTTATTTTGCAGAGAAATAGTAAGAAAAGTAGCATTTAGATTTTTAGCTGCTGTAAAAAGGTTCATGTGAGAAAACTGCTCTTGTCTTGCTGCCTTATTAGAAGATCCTAGGCCTGAGTGCTCATAGCCAGGATTCTTATTGAAACGGAGTTAAATTATAAGCAGCAAAGTCTGAACAAATTTTAAATCTTAATAATATTCTTGTGCAGTCAAGACCTTTTGAACATTTGAGTTAAAAGTGTATACGAAAGCTTGGGTGAAATTAAAAGTCATCAACGTATAGATAATTTTTATTTGCTTGTAGCAATCATTCACTTCAGTCAAAACATGATTTTTTCAGTGGTCTCCAAGATCATGACAATTTTATAACTTCTTCAAACTTCATAAAGACTAAGAAAATAACTTTGATGGACTAGTTGCTAACAATAGTGCAGTCAAAGCATCTGTTAGCGATGTCTCATTTGGAAGAATGAAGACTGGAGAAGGGAGTGTGTAATGTTCCTAAAACACAGACTCCTGATGCTACCTCTATAATCAGTAAGGAGAGATGCGCCTTCAGGAGGCAGTTCAAAGTAAGAGTCTAATTTAGGTGGTCTGAATCAAGTCCTGTGGGATCCTCTTTGTATCTCTCTACTGGTTACTGAGAGTGCTAAAATGAGCAAATTCTTTAAGATGAAGCTTTTATGAATATTTTCTGGAATAGTGAGTTGCATAGATTCAAGATGCAGCATGGCTTTCCAGGTTTTACAGCTTTCTCAGCAAGAGTTTTGCTACACTGTCTGTGGAAAATGCCCAGAGGCTATTTGGTGGGGACTTTGGTGGGGCAGGGGTACACACAGTGTGTTTCTTGGCTTCCTGGCTCTCAGCTCTTTCTAGCTAGTGGTGTAAAAATACTTTGTCATTTCTGGAAAAGATAGCAAGTGGAAATGACCATCCCTATATTGTAACTAAAAAGAAAAAGGAAACAAAACCCAAGCAAACTCAAGACTGCCGGAGCGTATTTGGGTTTGGTGTGGTGGGGAAGCTTTGTGTCCTTTGTGTTCTTGCCTCGTGGTCCAATAAAATGGTTTACCTATCTTTTCCTTGTTTTATTTCCAAAGGCAAAAAAAAAAAAAAATACACTTTGTACAGAGACTATGTAATGAAAATGTATCACGTAGGTGTTTAATATATGCTGTGATGAGTAATTTTGGTCATGGTACATCAGAAAGCTACTTTCGCACACCTTCTTTCTAATAAGAATTTTAATCCATTGATGACAAAACCTCTAAAGTATTTCCTTGCTGCATTGTAATACCCTGTGACAAATTATGTCTCAGGAGTTGTAAAATTTTCTCATAGCTTGTAATACCTCATTTAATGAATTGATCACACTGAAATGTAAAGATGAAGCAGCATTTATTTTGTATGTTATATTGCATATAATTTTTAGACTTGACATTTATAGCCATGGAAGCTGTTATTTTACATATCATTTTCAAACCATATCAGCCTTAAACACATTTAAATTTAATAAGCAAGTAGATTAGATTTGCTTTTAAGCTAGGCATATCATTATAGCTTGTGTTCCCTTCAGTAGGGCACATGCTTACTATTAAATGCAATATTTAGTTGGCTTTTAAAACCTAAAAATAATAAAAGGGGATGTATTTGTAAAAGTAATTGAATATGGAGCTGCTTTCGAGGACAGAGTCCCAGTCATGATTTTTGTAGGATGTAGACATTAAAGTAGGTTCTGGTTTTTATTAAAAATTGCTCTGTTTGGAGGAAATATTAATGTAGGAACTATATGTGTTTCAGTTACGAAATACTGAATCTGGCATAATAACATATGGCCTGATCGTCATCTCATGCAGAAAAAAAAAAGTCCATGGAAAGGGAGAACTTATATGGAAACTCTGCATGATTTATCAGATAGATTTTCTGATGCCTCATCTTTCTTACCAGAAAGAATTTGTAGCTGCCAAGGAGGTAGATTCTAACAGCCTTCTAATTATTTAAATGCCTCACCATCCATAACAAATATGTTGTTAGTAGTGTTACAAAAGGCAGCCCTTCTTCCTTTGATCCTGGCTTCTTTCACCACTAAAGAAACTTCACAGAACATCACGTAGAGAATTTCTACTGTCCTTGTGATCTGTTTGTGACTCCCACCTCAGAATCTTGGTGGATGTAGAAATGCCTGAAATAAACCCCTTTACAAAATCCCAGTAGACTTTGGAGATTATATTGCTTTCCAAATCTATCTACTAAAAGACAGTTCCGGCATTGTACTTGTTACTGTGACACAAAATTAGACAGGAGGCAAATAAGAGGCTTTTCACCTTAACCCAGTGAGAGGGAAATAAGGTTTTTTTATACGTGTTTTTTCATTCTTTTTTAAAGATCAGTTTGGAAATACATTACTGAGTTTTACAGACTTTATGATATTTTTCACTTTTTAGCAAAATTAGACTGTTGCCTGTCTTGTGAAGTCCCTTCACTAAAGCGGAAAACTTAAGCAGAAAAATCTGCCTTTGAAGAATATAATTTTAAGTTATGTTTTGTGGGGTTTGTTTGGGGAGGTTTGTTGTGATTCCCCCCCTTGTCACTTCAAATACGTTGTTTCCCATTGTGTTTCATGTTCATAGAGGAGTTCTTTGCGTTGCATGTTGGTTTTGGCTTTCTGGTCTATCTGCATTCATAGGCCTTATCAGCAAATTAGTAGACCTGATAGATCTTTCCAAATCCAAAACTATTCCTATATATTTGTCTTGGGAATTGTTTTGTCTGTGAGACCTGCAAACCAGTATTGAATGAACGGGAGTGCACCAGATAAATAGGCTGAAACATACAATCTGGTCAAGTATAACTTGCCATCTAGGAGCTTCCTGGAGGACCATCTTTCATAATGGGATGATGATACAAAATAGGCATTATCCTTATAATCAAGGAACAATGTCTAACAGAGCTTAAGAGAACTCCTAAGTCTTTCATCTTGGCTGCTCCTCTTTCTTGCTACACTTCATATTTGGTGCCTCATCCATAATGCTTGTAAAAGGGTTAAAGGAGTTATCACTGCACTGAGCTTGAGTATGTGGGGCAAAGGAGGGGAAAAAGTGCTTCTTAAATAATTTCCCTCAATTAACTATTATTTACTGTCTATTTAATGCCCTTGCATATAAGCATATTGCTATCCACATTGTAAAAACTAAGCTATAATGAAAGCAGACTTCACAGCCACATTAGAAGATATGGATGAAGTGACTGCAGAGGGCTAAGGATTAGTCAGCTGATAAGCTTTCAAGGAAGTATAAGATTTAGTAATCAGCAGGGTAACATAGAAAAGGTATCAGAAGAATTAGTTCTTTGCCATGGGGTTTATAAGAGTGTTATTTAAAAGTTAGGTATATAGTTACTGTTCATACTAGCACATATAAATCATCATGACTTTAATTCTGTGATCTTTGAACTTTTGTTGAACTTTTTTTTAGTACAGAAGATTGGCAATGTGCTGTGTCAGCAAAATGCGTCATGTAATCATGAGGCATAACGGAAGAGTTGAATAATTTGTATCATGTCTTACTCACAAGGAAAATTAAATGGAATAGCTTTTAAGTTGATGGAACTACAGGGGTGACCACTGACTGAAGAACTGTCTCCCAGGCTTTTCTGGTAAAAAGATCATTAACATTTTATTAATTTCTCCCTCTTGTGTGTTTTAATATGCTGATTTTTCAAGTACTTTCAGCAGGTAAAACTTAATTACAGCAAATACAAAATAAGTCTACAAAAGTAAAAATAATTTAAATGAGAAGTAATCTACTTGTTGAATCTAACCTGATGCATCTTTCATTTAAATGCAATGTTTTCATTCATGTATTCAAAGACAATGTGCTGCACAGTGAAATTGCACTTATTAACATCAAAAACATCTGGATGTTTGTAGCAATGCATCTTTACATTTACCTCAGCATTGAAGGGGCCATCTAAAATGAAAAGACTTTAATCCAGATATCAATGATGATGATTTCCTTCAATATATATATAATAAATAATAAATATATATATAATATATATAATAAATATAGTAAAGTACCCTTTTATGTTTAATAATTCAGGATTCATTGAGCGTTTAAAGGTTTTCCTGTTCTGTCATTTAAGGAATCTGATAGCAATTTGTTAAAAATAATGAGACATGTCTCCACAATAGACAAAAAAAGTGCACATATGTAAGGGATGCTATAAGAAAATGGAAGTTGGTGCTCTCTACAGTGCTTGCATAAAGGTTTAAAGAATTTCACCTTACTTGCTTACCTTCTGGAAAACTGTAACCATTAGGGTGACTTCCCATAAATTATTTGGAGGACATCGTCAAAAGTAAATTATTTTATAAGAAACTCCTCTGCCCTTCCCTGGAAACTACGTGAAGAAGCCTACAAAAGATAGCTTTTACAAAAGTAATATATTGCTATGCTTCATTGGGACAAAAGAAAAAAAACCAAAAAACACCAAAAAACACCAAATAGAATTGCTATTCTTGAACAATGAAGTACTGCCCAACAGAGACTTAGAATTTGTACCACTATGATTTTCCAGAGGGTGTACATTTATGTTTTAGATCCATTTAACAGATTGATAAAGATTTTAAGCTAGTTACAAGACTTCTTTGCTGTTGTTCAGTTTCCTCTCAAATGTAAAGAACAGAGTATAATTCTTTATAATTGGAAGTTTAATTATTTTTGCCCTGAATGCTACAGTTTTTAAGCTGAACATTATTTTTCATAGTCAAAACATTCTCAAGCATGTTGCTCTATTACGGATTATTGTATTAGTTTTGAGTATATTCACTTATGTTTAGAGACCAATATGGATGTGAACTATGAGAGAAAGGATGCCTGGTGTAATATGAGAGCAGAGTCTGAATTAAGGTTTCATACTTTGAAGAAAAAACAAATACATGCCTGAAACTGAATGAAATAAATATGCATATTTGGTAATTATGATGTGAATTAAAATTAGTTAGAGTTTACACAGTGGACTTCCTTTAAGAACCCCAAAAATCCAAATCTAGTTGCTGACTGGTAAACAATGTAATGTGTGCCTGCAGAGCCAAATAGCGTTGCTTGAAGCAGCAGGTCAATGCACAGTCATTTCTGAGATTTCTTAAGCATTAGCTTCACTTTGAGGGGCTTGGTTGAAAATATTCTCTGACTTCTAGGATTTCTGTTTGTGAGAAATAATTTTTTGCAGTAGATGAGCAGAGAGCTAAGCACTGGATCCACGTTATGCATTGCTCTACCCTAAGTTGCTAGTGGTTGTCATGGTAACATTTTAAAACAGTGGTGACTATGGCTTGACATCAGAGCATTTTCTGTTAAGTGAAGACTTTTCTGAGATTGTAATGGAGCGTTTTAAGTGAGTGGACTTTCTGTACTCAATAAAATATTTACTAGGTTGTAGTAAATATTAATTTGTCCTTCCTTCAGGATAATACACCATGCTGGGTATTTACAGTTCTGTACTAATAGAATGGTATTCCTGGAAAAGAGTTCATCCATTCTTAAGAGTCAAACTTGCTAAAAATAAATCTGCTTTAAATAGGAGTTGTTGGAGTTGTTTCACTTTATCCTTTTAAAACAGTATGTGGCAGACAGGTTAAATTTGCTTCAGCTTTTTTAAGCGTTTTGTGAAGTAATGACTAGTATTCATTTCTATTTAAAGCTGAACTTAAATATGTTTTCACTGGAACTTTCTTGTTTTGAGTGACTGAAAATAAATGAGTTTACAATAGCTTATATTGGGGAGTAAGTGGTAGAAATGGCTTAAATAAAAAGCTAGGAATGGAACATCTTTCTGTCAATCATAAGTTAACAGACTTTGTTACTGACCTTACTGTGTTTGAGATGAAGCAATGTGAATGCTGTCTATCCCTCACTTAGATAAGCTTTCAAAAGTGTTCTCCAAATCATGGTATAGAGTAAGGATTTGCTGAGAGTGACAAACACATGCCCACTGCATTTCCCATATGCTTTTCAATAGCTGAATTCCAAGGCCCCTGACAGAAAGGAAATGTCTTAGAAAAGTCTCAATAGTATACTTCAGTACAGCAGAATACATTGAGTGAAAAGCACAGCTGGTTTTGCAAGTCAGGATTTATAAACTTTAATAATACACTTATCTGGAAGAAATGGAAATTCAGTTTAGAGTGTTTGGAGAAATTGTCTTGATGGGTAACATTAATTCATTTCTTCTTGCTATTGGTCTGCACATTGATAGTTCACACAGTTTGATGACATTTTGGAGTCAGTTTAGCCCTTTGTGGCTCATCATAATCTCATCCTTTATCGCTGTGATTTCGGAGGTTTTATGGAAATACCATGCAGATGTGTATGTGCTTTAGCACAGCTGATAACAGTGCCTTAGATGACCCCATCAATCTTAATGACATTTTCTACTAATCAGCAAGAGGCTTACAATTTATTTCTCTTTTTAGCTTCTTCATTACCTTTTTCTCTTACCTATTTATTCATCTATCTATTAAAAAAAAAAAAAATCAAATGGCGCTTTAGCCTTGCCATGCTAAACTCAGTCTTCTGGATACTCACGGAGTATTTTCTAACTGTGTGCAATTTTGCTTCTTGATGGTCACTTGCTTGTTTTTCCCATAATTACTCTTGGCTTATTTAATTGCTTTGTCCCTACTGTTTCCCTACACAAGATTTTGACATGATAGGTTGCACTGCAGCCACCTTGTAGATCTAAAAGTTGCAAGACACTCAGAAATTAGAGAAACCAACTTTAAACCATACCTTCCAACAGCATTTTCTTGGGAGTTAGATGGAGGATCTGCAGGAAACAAATGTATGACATAAGAAAAGGGAAATCACAAGAATTTTTTAAAATGTAGAGAAATACATAGTTTTTCTTAAGGTGTGAATGGTGTATAATAATTAATGACTGGTTTTTTTCTGTTTGTTTTACCATCAACCATGTGAATTTGGAATTTTTGCAATAGTGACTGGCTCTCCCAACTTGAGGAGCTGTGCTTTGCATTTTTATCACATGAACTTTGTTTCAAACACTGCAGTGAATTGTTTTATGGAGAAATAAGACTTAATGTTCTAATTGAAGCATTAAGATTAGCTGTGTTTATTTTTGTTTCTGCATTTTAAAAGATGACATTTCTGGGGAACCTGCATGTGCAGGTTTAGAAAGCAGTTTTTGTTGTATCAGAGTAAGCCATGGGCTCACTATGGGTTGGAATTTTGCCTACAGTAGGGAGAACATAGTTTTTTTAGCTATATCATCATCTACAGCAAGCATGAAACATTAGATGATGTTAGAATACAAGCAACAAAATAATAATAGTGCATTACATTTCCATACATAGCATGTGAAAATATATCAACAAGGTATGTTCATCTGTGGTTTAGGCATTTTACTTTTTTATGTCCTAAAACCCCACAAGGAATAAACTCTTGATTTAGCCCAAAGCACTGTACATAACAGTTCAAGATGTAAGTAAGAATCAGTTTTTACTGCAACAATTGAGAATTTCTGTGGGAAAGAAAAAGACAAAGTATCAGGAACATTATTCTATAAATACAACGTATAAAATCTGTTGCTTAGGAAAAAACAAACAAACTCCTGAAATTTTGTTCTCATCTGATACAATTATTTGTAATCTTGCCTGTTTGTTGTCTGAATGCAAAATCATTTACTCTGTCCTCTGAGCAAGCTGACCCTCAGCCTGGCCAGCTAACTTCTGTAGTGGCATGGGAGCTTCCATATATTCAGCTGTGGGTAAATATTTTCTTGTCACATCACACTGTAGTTTTTGTTTTCTTACCTTCCTTGTATCTTATGTTACTCATCTCAGTGCCAGTATGTTCTGATGTAGGATACCAGCTTGTCTTTACAGTCTCTTGGAGTCCTTTGCAGGTTTCTTCATAAAAATAGTCTAATCAGGATATAGTTTTAATGCATCTACCATTAAATAAAAGATTACTTCAGTTCTTTGGAGGTGTAGATGCCATGCAGTCAAATGACAGGCCTCTGAAACCGTACTGTTAAAAAACTTGGCATTTGTAAAGTTTCAGCTGCCAGACAATATTCTGGGAACACCGCATCAAGAAGAAAGTGGCTTAATCAAAGGACATACTGAGGAGAGCAATATGAAGCATCAGAGCTTTGGAAAATGTGACCTACAGGGAAAGGTTGGGGAAGAGATATCTGAGCAAGGACTTGATAAGCAGCTGCAAATACAGGAGTAATCAGCTTTTTCTCTGTATTCACTGTGCAGTAAGCTTACTTTGCTGCAAGGTCAGTTTAGAATCATCAGCAGGAAAACTTTCTAGTGGAAGGGCAGCTGAAAACTGGACAAAGTTGCTTAGAAAGGCAGTGAAATCTCTAGTGCTAAAAGTTGACCAGATGAAACTTGAGGTCCCTTCCAGTCTGGTGTTCTGTGATTCTTTGCTTAACAGAAGCAGTATAGACAGAAGTTACAGGTATAGCTCATCCTGGGAGCAGTGGTACAGAAAGGCATTGAGGAGTGAGAGGGACAACCAAATGGTTGTTTTTCTCTATTACTTGCTCACACACATTGAGGATACTGATGATTTTAAGTGCTCTTGAGAAACTGTTCTCCTTGTGCTTAATAACTTCTTTTTTTTATTGCTAACACATTGTGAATAAATGAAAATAATTTGAAGCAATCTCCTTTCAAAGACAATAGCAGTTATTTGCATTATTACACATAAGTCAGTTTAGAAACTGAAAGGTAAAAAGCTTATTTAGAGGTCTGGTTACTTAATACGGTATATTAATTTATTAATAACAGTTGAATCATAGAACCATAGAATAGTTAGGGTTGGAAAGGACCTTAAGATCATCCCGTTCCAACCCCACCTGCCATGGGCAGGGACACCTCACACTAGACCATGTCACCCAAGACTCTGTCCAGCCTGGCCTTCAACACTGCCAGAGATGGAGTATTTGACACTTCTTTGGACAACCTGTTCCAGTACCTCCCCACGCTCACAGTATAGAACTTCTTCCTTATATCTAACCTGGACTTCCCCTGTTTAAGTTTGAATCCATTCATTACTCCTACACCCCTATCACTACAGTCCCTAATGAAGAGTCCCTGTCCAGCATCCTTATAGGTAGGTCCCTTTCAGATACTGGAAGGCTGCTATGAGGTCTCCATGCAGCTGTCTGTTCTCCAGGCTGAGCAGCCTCAACTTTCTCAACCTGTCTTCGTATGGGAGTTGCTCCAGTCCCCTTATCATCCTTGTGGCCCTCCTCTGGACTTGCTCCAACATTCACTTATACATGAGTTCTTAGAACCAGAATCAGAATCACAGCTTGGAAGCAGTGTGTCATAGGCATGAAATGTTTAGTCTCTAGGGCATACTTGCAAATGATCTTTATTAATTTAGCTCTTCCTGTTGGCTCATTCACAAAATCCAGAGCACTTCATTCTGTTTCCATCAAAGTTGGAAATAAAATGTTATGATCATAGTTGAGGAGGGGATATGGCACAGTACAAATAGGCATCACTTAGCATGCATATGTCCAAATACAGGGTATTGCTCTAGGCTTTTAGACCTGCAGGGGCTTAACAGACAGTGCCAGCTGCATCCCAGTTACATGCCATTGAAGACATCATTTGGAAGGAAAATGGGAGTGGGTATAAGAGAATGCTGATCTGTCCAAATTAGAATGTGTCATCTTAATGAAATAATTCACGTGCATTAGAAGTAATATTCCTTTCATAGTGCTGATGTCCACGTAGCACTTCTCTTTCACATATGTTGAACAGAATACGTATTGCTGTTTAAACCTTTTTATATCTCTGTAGGAAGGAAAATTGCTTAGGTGCATTGTGCATGAATGACATTAATCTGAATGATAATGTGTAATACTGAGGCTTTGGTTTTACTCAGCCTTGGTGACCTTGGTACACCATTGTGGATGTTTAGCGTAATTATATGTTATTGACAAAAGTTTGATAAGGCTGATGGTATGTGGGAATAGCTAAGCTGTATTGAGGAGTTTGGTTTTTGGGGGTATTTTTTGTTTGTTTGATTGTTTTAGGATGTTTTTATTTAGTTCAACTCAGGATAGAACATAAGGAATCGAAGTCTAACCCTGTAGAATTGAAAAGCGTAGAAACGCAGTAACTGCATGTGAATTCTTACATGCCAGCTGCTGAACATAAACTATTCTTCACTGAAGTGTAAAATCTGACAGGGAAGTGTAGGTGCTGAAAATAACATTTTATCTGTGTGACAGAGAAAAAAATATCCATCATCTACCTTTGGTATATAAGCTTTCAGTTTTAATGAATTCTGGCAAAAATGACCATAAATGTATTTTTAAAAGTTTCTCCCTCACACATGCTTTCCATTAAATATGCAATACTGTATTAAATGCTGTAGTTGTTTTTACAGCTCATAATTAATAGTCAAATTTCCAAGAAATTGTACAGCTCCATTTCTTAATTCAATGTCAGTATTTTTATATAGAAATAACAAATGAGAACAGCACAGTAAATTCAAGGGGAATAGCCAAGACTTTATAAGATACTCTTGATATGTGTCAGCTACTTATAGGGAGAAATAGGAGCAAGTGCCTCATTTTAAGACCTATTTTCAAAACTTGTTTCTGAAGTTATGCTGATGCTACCAGCGACCACAGTTCTATAGAAGAAATGCAATTACGGTGCAGATTTTTTTCGAGTATTTCTTATAATCCTAAGTCTTGTTTCAGCTATAGAATGGTAGCTGTGTCTGCTCAGTTGTGATCTTATAGTCCACATTTAGTTTTTGTGTGTCTTTGCAAAATTATTTCCTGATTAAGATAAGGAGTAATAATATAGAAGATGTTTCATGACGCATCCTTGTCATAGCTTTTCCAAACTGACTGGAAGCAAGAATGGTAAGAGTTGAATATACATAGGTTTTCAGTGTAGGTTTTATAGCAGTAGGAGCAAAGGAGCGTGTTTATAAATGACTTTGAAACTTACAAAGGAAGAGGGCTTAACAGCCAAACAGGAAGGGAAGAAAAAATGTCTATAGACCAGATTGTTGGGAAGAGAGGAGACCACAGACCTGTCCAGCAATGACACATCTGTCAAATAATGGGAGGGATATAAGCAGATCTGTAGAACTGAGCAAGAGGCCAAGAATGGTGCATTGAGTCCAACTGAGAAGAGAAAGAGGATCCTGAGAGGATTGACTTGAAGAATTGAAGCCAGGAATGGGTTTGAGTTTGAGTCTTTGGCTGTGGGAGAAGTCAGTTAAAACTTGATGGAAGAGGAGAAAGGGGAGCAAAAGATTAAAAGCAACTAAGTGAGGAGAAGAAAATGACAGCAGGAAGTTAATGATGCTAGGAGAGTTCTGTTACAAGAAGGAAAGATGGAGAGGTCAAATATGTAAAGAAGGAGAAAATGAAGAACAAGAAAGCGTAAGTACAAGAAGACATCTGATAGTTGTGCTAGGCTACACTATTTCGTTCACGCAAGTAAACATTGTCTTTGTTTCATAGTATTTCTGAATATGGAAGGAGGTACATAAAGAAACTGATCTATTAAAAGTATGAATATATTATGGTTTGGGAGTGCCCTGTTGGTCCAAGTGTTGGGCTGTGTAGATGCACAGGAAGTCTGTGCACTAGCAAACTGCTAGCCTAAGAGAAATAACATACTAATGTAATAGGTACTGGGAAAGTTGAGGAGAAAGGTAGAAACAAAACTGTCAAAAGAGAGATGTTCTAAGGCTCCACAGGATGTCTGGATTCTGAGTGCAACGGGCAAGACAATGTGGCAATTGCAGTTCTGCACCTGTCTCACTGGACAGTAAGTCTTCTGACAAGCAGCTAGCTTTCTTCATTGGTGTCAAGAGCATTTGACACGGAATAGACATATTTGTTCCAGTTTTGGGAACTCAACCATAATGTGTATACTCCCCTAGAGTGAATGTCCCACTCGTGCCATCCTTGTTGTTACCCTGACTAGAATCATTTGAAGGGTGAATTCTTTCAACATACCAATAAATTTATTTTTTATTTCTTGTTTCAAGGTTTGAGCCTACTGTAGGAAATGTTTTTTCAATACATTTTTCTCTTTTTATTACTTGATCTCACTGCAAAGAACTAGTTTAAGGATATCCCAAATAATTTATAGGAAGAGGAGTATAAAAGGAAGTGAGCTGGATCACAGATTGGAATGGGGTTGAAGGGGGTTGTGTGTGTGCGGTTTCGTTTTTCTGAAGTTTTGGAGGTTTTTTGTATCCTTGAAGTACAGGAATTTGTAGTATTTTCTTTTTGCTGCAGGCGGGGCATCACTCTTTTACCAGCCTTTGTAGTTAGTAAACAGAAACAGACTGAAGACATCCAGAATTTCATCTGGACAGTGTCTGTTTTTGTTATGGTAGTGGTAGTTTTGTCTTTAGACAAGAAAAAAGTGGTTAGTGAGCTATAAAGCAGGGAGGGATTTCTGTACACTTGTTGGGATGAGATCAGTAAATAATCTGAAAATAGTTTGAGGAGTAAAACCATTTCAGCTAGACCAGAGGTCCTTCTCTCATTCTTTGTGTCCTGTGAAGTTATAGTGTTTCCAGATCTTTTTATCTGTGCGTTTTGGAGATTTATCTACTTTCAGCAGAAAAGTTGATCTTGTCTATTTCAGTAAGTGCTTGCTTTAGATGCTATCTGAAAGGGATTAGGAGGAAAAAAGTTGCTTTTTGAAGTAAATATATTCTGACCATTGCTAGCCTTCATTATCCACTTTTTATAAACTGGAGTTTGCTGGCTTTTTGTCAGCCTCATTGCAAAGCTTTGTTAATACACCACCAAGAAAATGAAAGTTTCATGCACATTGACATAATTAATGAAGAAGCAGGCAGCGTGCTCTACCAATTAGCACCACAGGGAAAAGTCAAATTGGCTTCCCTTTGGCATGTTGTGCCAAAGTGAAGAACTGTAACACACAGCAAATAAATAGAGATCCTTTTAATGAGCTGCAAGATCAAGCTGGATAACTCTGAAAGGATTTTGTGTAAACATCACCAACTATTGAGAGAGTTAAGATTAATTGATGAGCTTAGTTGAAAGTTGATGGGGTTTAGGAGGGTGCAGGAAGCCTGTTGAAGAATAGCAGTAGAGCTTGTTAATAAATAAATTTTGTTTTCAATGCAGCTATTAGGCATGTTAAAGAATATAACAAGCACTTGAGGACAAATATGGAAAGAAAAAGAAAACATTTACTGCTTGCTGCTTGACCAACAAGATTGTCAGAATTAATTTTTTCAACTGAATATTTCTGTACTTAGTATTTACTCACAATGAAAACTTGACTAATTGTTCTCTGATGCTGCTTCTTAATAGTCCAACCATCTGGCGACATAAGATATCAGTAAACTGATGATTTTTTTTTTTGTCTCAACTATCTCTGAAGTCCTAATATTAACAACAATAGAGAAGTCAACAGGTGAAGTTTCTCAATGATTTATATGAAGCACTCTGTTTCTCTCGATACATACATAAAGAAAATTTAGAACAGTTCAGGTGAAAACTCTTTTCAAAAAATATTTTCATTAAACAGAATTGTCCTAAAAGCCTTGAGTTAAAGATTGAGTTTTCAAAATGTACAAAAATATAAACCTGTAATTGCTGTTCATTGGGGAAAAAATCAATGGGCATTAGCAGTTAGAAGGCGTTATTCAGAGCCTGCATCATTTAGCTAGTAGTAGGTCAGAGTGTATATGTAATAACAGAGATACAATTTTGACTGTTCAGTTGCATGAGCTAACTTAATCTAATTTTTTAAGCAAATAAAACATCTCCTACACCTTCTGTCTCTTCTAAATATTTTGAATTTTGACAATAATCAGTTTGTACATTTTTATTTTAGCCCAAATATTGTATTAGGTCAGATACAGCTTATCAGTGCACACTGTGTACGAGCAAATCGCCGAGATTGGTGTTGTATGAGCATCTGCACCTTGGCATCTTAAGTAGATCTTAAAATATGCCAAAATTGTAATTAAGGAAGCAAAATATGGGAAAGCTAAAAGTAATAATTAGAAGCCAATAAAGATTATGCTTCACTTGCTAAACAGGTGACCTTATAAATGGTTATGTCTGCTGTTAATCTCCACAACAGAATTACATGTCCCTTCACTTGGTACATTAAAGGTGATCCCAGAAGCATTCTATAACTGTACAACTAAGAATATTAATATGCAAACACAACTGGAGACAAATTATTGTGTTGAAGTCCTACTATTTTAAGAAACGTGTTGCAGTAAAGCTTCTATTTCCAAAAGGAAGGTTAAAAGGTATAGTAAATGTCAGAGTAATGTAAGACTTAAAAATTATGTTGAGTTCCAAAATTTATTTGTATAGAATATAAGAATGGTAATGAAAAAAATATTATTTCCTTCCCACACCCCAAAGATTTCTCACTAAATCTTGACTCTTCAACAGCTGAAGACTAAATTTCTACTACCTAATCACTTGTCTAGTGAGGAAGATGCATTTCTGACCATTTTTTCTTTCAGTAATTTTTATTTATGTTCTATTTTCTCATTAGTCAGCCTTATTTCAAACTTTTAAATTTTATTATTTTTTTTAATTTTCCACCCTTTATCTCCTTCAGCTTTGCATCTCTTATTTTGTGTTTGTCTTTTGCTTCTCACATACCTACCTCAAATCATTCTTGTGTACTCTCCTTATGTATATTTCCCTGCCCATGGCAGGGGGTTGGAACTAAATGATCTTTAAGGTCCCTTCCAAGCCAAACTGTTCTGTGATCTTTACATTGTCTAATCTTTTTCTAACCTAGATTTTATCCTTATCTCCTGTGAATTAGGAAACTGTCATCTTCTCCTCTGCCCTCCGAATTTTAGTTACTTAATTTTTCTCCTCTTCAACAACTGTTCTGTTTATGTCCTTCAAAACAGTTAATGGACTCTGTTCTGTCCTTAATGATGGGCCAAGTCTGTGTTGTGGTGGTGTTCAGGACTTCCTGGCTATTCTCAGTTAACGTGATGGCTGTCATCCTTTCTTCTCAGCCAGCTGGCTGTAACTTCATCTCCATGCTGGCTGTTGCTACCACTAGCATAACAGTGTCTCTTCTTTGCCTAAGTGTCTGAATATTCTGGTTCCTCTCTTTTGACATCATGTACTGTCCTTCTGCCTTTCTGCCACTCTTTCCATGACCCTAGTATTGCCTTCTTCAGCCTAGTAGAATAATTTCTGGAAGGTCTGTAAACCACAATGACAACCACTGAGTTCCAGCAGGGATGAGCATAGACATAGTCAGAGAGAAAGGACAAAAGCCTCCATAAGGATTTATAAGAGGAGAATACCTTCTTGGCTTCTTTTTGTGAGGATTCTGTATAGAATCATATTTTCGGTAATTGAACTACAGAAAACCTTTTGCTCTCTTTAATGCTTCATTTTTCTGTATTTCTAAAAAGACAGAATAATACTTAATTTGTTTGATTTCAGGTTGTATGAAGTTCCTTTGTTGAAACTGGCCAAGGATAAAATATAATTAACAACTCATTAACTGTCAGCACTAAACCTTAAAGTACAACAAACATGTTAAAGGCTGATGATCATAATTTCTGTGATAGAAAACTGGAATGATGTGGAGATCCTTAATGCTGAGATCATGCATTCACATTTTGTATAGCAAGTATGTTTCTGGTCATCTGTATGTCCAGTCAGTATAAACAGAGAAGGTACTGAGACGGAAGGTGGCAAGAACTACAAAATAGCTTCTGTTGGATGAAAGCTTAAATAGATTAGGATTTTTGAGCTTGAAATGATGACAGTGAAGTGAAAAGAGAAGCCTATGCAATCAGCAGTGCTTCAAAGAAGTTAGAATGTTTTTTCAGTACCAGAATTGGTACTGAATGATACTGTCAGTCAGTAAGTTCAAGATTAGCAGATATAGCAAAACAAAATACATGGGCCATAATTGCAGAACTTACAATTTATTTGGGCTCAAACTGGATGGAATAAGTAGTGGTTGGTATATACAATGATCTGTATAGAAGTTCTAGCTCAGGAGGCTCAGAAGCCAGTCTTCACAGGATTACATTTTGAGGACAAGTCTTGTGCTCGACATAGCATTTCTTACTTCATTCCCCAGTGATTTGCTACTCTGATTCTGGACTAGATGAGCCTTTTCTCTTAAGCAGTATGGCGATTATTCCATATTAAAAATATGTATCAATTAGGTGTTATTGTTACAAAACTGTCATAATCCATGAGGGCTAATTAAACAATTGTAATGTTCAAAATCCAGTGAAATAATAACTTTGTGTGCTTTACATTTGTTTGCCATGAATTAAGTTTCTGCAAAATAGAGGTATTTAGAGTGGACAGGTTAGAGCTTAGTAATTACCTAGATTTGTACATATAAGCAATATACATGCCAGATCAAATCACTAATAAATCCATCAGCTTAGAGGGGTTTCTTGTTCATTTCTACTGAACTGTTAGTGTATGTGACAAGCCATGGTTCTGTCAGAACGAATTATCCCCCTTGAAAAGCTAGCAGCACAGGGAAGTGGCAACTTAATGGAAGCTAAAGCACTCTAATGGCAGTGCCTGTTGAAAGCCAGGGAATGTCCTCTACAGCATTTGCCCTGGCTCTTGAAAATGTCGCTTTGCATTTCTGGTTGCATGCAAGACACTGGAGCTTTATTGAAGTCACATTCACAGGTATTATTAAATGAAATACAATTCAGTAAAACACTTGTTTGTTGATAGACTTCATTCCACTGAGGTCAGCCCGTCTAATGGTGTGATCATATTGCATGTGCTCCAAAGTGCTGTAGTACTACTCATTTTAAGATTCTTAATTTTAGCTGTCACATAAACCCATTTCAAATACATAAAATGAATAGAAATGTAAATGTTTTATCCTATGGTTCACATGAGAGCATATATATCTTTATTTAGACATGAATGGAATGGGTGAAAACATAATACAGTTTATTTAAGTATACTTGTGAATAATATATAGATTATTTTATTAGTACTATGAAATAAAACTTGTATTGAGCCAATGGATAAAATTATCATACCAAGATTATTTTCTGTTGTTTTAATCTATTTTTTGATTACATTGGTGTATGCTAACATATTTATTTCTAAGTAAATAAAAAGCCAATCATCTGCATACCTTCCATTTGTGAACCATTGTAAATACACAGTGAGCACATTTAAAGATACTGATTTTAATAACATTTTGATTTTTTATATATTAAACCATTCATATTCCATTCAGATTTTTGCCTTCTTACAAGGGCTATATGCAAATAATTGCCTTGTTCCTGGTTTTCTTGGTGTGCTGTTGCCTTTTGGGCAGAATCAGAATTCTAAGTGATGGCTTTCAGTAGAATAATATTTTTTAATCTTTTAATAAAAGGCATATATGTTTTTATGGGTTGTAATTAGCAAGGTAGATTTTTTTAAAAGAAAGTGATGCCTGTTGATATCATTACTAAGAGTTAGTAAACTTAACCAGTACTGTATCATCTATCCATGTTCATAGAAAGAGAACAGGAGAGAGCAGACCAAAGAGGTCTTCAGAATTAAAAAAGAGAAAGCCAAACTGGTTTAAATTAAAAACAAATAAAAACTCAAAACCAAACCAATAACCTGTATAGTTCTTTTCATGATGATTTGCTTAACAGCTGGGACTTTCACATTCTTTAGCATGTAACGATTATTTTTGTGAAGAAAAGGTGAATGATATAAACAGACCCTTGTTTCTTTAATGTTGTTCTTAACACCAATCTGTTTCATTTCCTTCTTTCCTTCTTTCAGCCCTCTTAGGAGACAAACACTGGCCTCATAAAGCTCTGCATTCCATATCGAACGATAGGGTATCTGGGTTTGCTGCATGCTTTTAACTACTTAATGATATCAATGCAGTACAAATGAAGTTCTAAACTTTATATAGCTTAAATATTATTTCTGAAGTATACCTTCAGCAGCTCTGTGGGTACAGACAACAGCTGAGTTACGATTCCTTCATTTGTAAACACCAGAATCCAACCTGATAAAGGCATTTGTTGTACCTTTAGTGTGGGTGATTAACTTACTTGCTTGTATGGTAAGTTTATGCTTCACAATGCAATTGAAGATATGCGCTGAAGAGTCCAGTGCTAGAATCTGGCGTTCTGAAGCAGGGAAGAATAAGTAGGTATTGTCATGTGGCATTTTGCATCTTAGCTCATACAGAAGCATTTACGAATGGTGACATATTTAGAGAACATGTGTGCTTGATTCACAGTTGTCAGTGGGATTGTAGGATGTAGGATGCATGGATATAATTAACGAAGTCTAAAGGCAAGGAGACAAATGTGGCATTGAAAGAATTTCAGAATTGGAAAAGGTCAATAGAGGACGGAGAAGAGAAAGCAATAGCAGAACATAAATAAAAAAAATGGAGAGATTTTAGAAGTTACAATATAGATAGAGACTGAGAATAGAAATTAAGAAAGATAGATGTCTCACAAGGTGCCACGAGTAGATCCTGCTATCATAGAATGCCTTGAACTGCCCCAAGTGCCTACAAAACAAACTTCATACCTTAGAGATGTTGCAATCATCTTTAAAAGGCTACATAGTTAAAACATTCCTCCTTTTAATAGAAGAATTACTGTCTTTTTGAATGGTGACATACCCTTTCTGCTTTGCCTCCTCTAAATTAATGCTTCATCTCAGATGAATAAACAATTTTTTAAATTATTTTTATAGTCTTCCTGATGTTCTTTTTATCTTGAGTGCTCATCCAAAGCTTCTCAAGATGCTGCATTTTTCTTTCATTAGGAGATAAATTTTAAATAGAGACATTTGCTTCTTTAACTCTCACCTGTTTATTAACAAAAAAGGTACAAAGTCATATTTTGATGAAAAATTATTTTTGATAATGACAACTGCCTGTGTTTGGATGCAGGCCACACTTATTTTTGGTCTATTTCCATTAAGGAGTTTTGGCATTTGTGAGGATTTTTTTCAGTGTGAAGCTATGCGTTATAGTCACTATCGACCAGATAGTTGATAATAACTGATATTAACATACTTTTGCTATGAAATAGTTTTCAAAATGGCCCATTCTCACATATTCTCATGGAGTAAGTCCCACTAAGTATGCTTCGAGCAGAGAAGCTGCACTCCTCTGTATATTCAGGGACTGTGGTTTTTATATCATATAATTGCTTCTCAGTTTCTTAACATAAATGTTCTCTATTAGAAATTGTTTTCTTCACCCATAGAATCACTGAGAGCTCAATAGTCTTTGCTTCATTGCAATTGGAATTTTCAAGCCTGTTGTACTTTGTAGTGCAGTTCTGTCATCAGTTCATCCATATTTAATATAAAATGGTGACCACAGGATCTGCATAGTGCATAACTCTTGACAGTTCTGCATTTATTGCTTTCAGACATTAAGGAACATTGTCAAGGTTGATGGTGCAAAGTTAAAAATACTTGGGGGGGAAGGGGGGGAGGAAAACAACAAATCTTTTACACTATCATTAAAGAAATTATTTGATCTAACTAAAAAATTAACAACTTGAACAGGACAGCCTTACATTGCCAGCTCTTCCAGTGGTGGTGTGGCATCGCTATCCCCACTGCATCTATCCCCACAAATCACAATGGAAGGAAGTTACTTTTGGATTTCAGCTATAAGAGTGCACTAGTGGCCTTTTATTTCATCTGGCATGCTGTCTTCTTAGGAGAAAGCAAGATATTTGAAGAGAGACTTATCTATTTTAAACATATTGTTTTATGCAGAACAGGATTGTCATGCACCATGCCCCAAAACCAAGCTGACAGCCAAGAAGGAAAATATTATGAGCTGAGCTACTAGCATTTGCAGTGGGTTCAAAGCACTTCTACTGATGGCAGGTTACTTTATGTAAGAAAAAGTTGGTCTAATAAAATAATACTATCTAGTTTTATTACACACTGTTTTGTTTTTCACGAAGTTCTGAAGACTGGAGTCGTTTCATAACAGAGGAGATGTTTTGACAGCTTCTTTTGATTTGAAATTAGCTCCTCAATATTGAGTGGGATGTCATCATCATTAATAAATTATTGAGCACAAAGGTTGCTTCAGGTAAGAATTTAATCTTGCAGTATGAGGAACGTCTCCCATCTTACACTCGGTGCACCTAGCTCCAGAGGTTCAAAAACTGTGTTTTGCTACTTCCTGTTCTGCAGTTGCTTGAAATACTGTTTCTTTGTCCTTTTAAGTACTTCTTTTGACTGAATTAGTGGTATTAGAGAAAATACAGTTAGAATATTTCTTTTCTCCTAAATTTAACAAGACTTAACTGTGGATTTACAGTCGTATATGTACAAATATATTTCTTTGTATACGTGTATACATTTTTTTTCTTTTTTAAGCTAATGGACAATACACTGTATTGATGAGCTTTTTTTTTTTTTTGTCAGCTGAAGATTAATTGTTGCATTTTAATGATATTTTATTTAGATTTATTTTAACTGACTAAAGACAGCAAACAATGATCGTCACTATTTCCTTTACAGAAATCCACTGATTGATATAAGGGGGGGGGCTTCATACATACCTATGTCTATGTATATATATATACACATAAATGCAAGTTACTCTCCATGTCCAAATTAATTTTTAATTTGACATACTTTTTAATTGGCACAATTTATATTCTGTGAAATAGTACCAAGTTCACACTCATACAGAAATGGGAATATTTGTCTACATGCTGTGATTCAATTGAGAATTAGGATTTTTCTGTTCAGACTTTACCTATATGTTGTCCTACATTTAAGAAGCTTGCTTTCAATTTATGCAGTATAAATACTGAGGCTTATGCATGCAGTATATTTAGCACATATAGAAGAGTCATTTTGTTCTTTTTTTTTTTAATTGGGGCAAAGCGTATAATATCATACATGTTTACTAAGCTGTAAGAAAATTCTGGACTCCAGAGTGGTATCAAATTTTGTTGGAACTGAGACAGAAGTGAAATGTGCACAATAATTATTTAGTTCATCTCTGGGCTACTTTTTAGGTGTTGTGAAGGCAAAAAGCAAGTGGAAATACAGTTTCAGTCAGAGGTCAATGTAAAGGAGTCCTGGTAAATCAAAATTATTCTACACTGTAACTAATCTGCTGTTCTGCCTTTGCCTTGTCCTCCATCCTGTCCCAACCGCCCCAGTTTTTGTTTGCCTTACTACTAACCTTTTCACACCTTCTTCACCTGTTTTAATGTGTTACTCTAAGGTAACCAAATGTAGTTTAGCACGGATAAATACCAGGCATAATTTTTGAAGGTGGAAAAGTCTGATAGAAGTTTACAGTGTTGAACTGCTTCTTTTCTGTGAAATTCTGAAAGGCAGATAAAACATCAGAAATCTTTCGTGAGGCTTGTCTGAATGAATTGCTGTAACAATTGCAAAGGTGATGTGATATCAGCCCAACTTGCAGGCATAATCAGGAGACTGGACAGGAACCTGCCAGTGTCAATAATATGCCTCGTTCTGTTTACATGAAACAAATTTGGAATTTACACAGAAAACTAATGGAGTCTCTGGTGTCTTGCAGATTTCCTTGACTTTATGCATAATTAATGTAACCAAGTGAGTGAATGAGCACTTTTCTGTAGGAGTCAATAGGCATGTATGTTTGGAAAATGAATGAGCTGCTAAGATTAATTGCGGAGCTACCCACCTGAATATCCTATTGAGAGACTCAAAAGGAAATGCCAAACCTTTTCTATCCAAAGGATTTCTTTATTAAAAGCTGTTCTTAACCTAGATAACATGAGATATCAGATTGGACTGAAGATAATGCTTTATCGTGACTATACTAGTCTTGACAATTGAAAACTATTAATTACTGAAAGGGAACAAATCATGTGAATATTGATCTTAATCTCATCAGCTGGCTTGTTAATATTCTGCATAGTGATGGCCAATTCCAGTAATAATTAGAAAAATGCATTTTCTAAAATACACAGTGATTGGCTAAGGAGAAAGATTTAAATGAAGGGTTTGTGTGAACTACTCTGGAAACAAAAAAAATGACAAAACAAAAAAATCTCTCAGATGGGAACATGATACAGTTAAGGACTTCTGGTTTTGCTTTGCATTTTCTCGGTCATCTCAGAGATCATATATCTTTTGAGTCTAAATTTTTATTTTAGCAAAGTGCTGTTTATCAGCATTTTGCTAGTATTTTAAAATTGATTTCCTGAAGGGAAGAAATAATATCATATGTGGTGGTTTGTTTTTTTTCTGGCTAAGTTTTAGGAATATTTTGATTCTATTAGCTAATTCTGTCTGCAGACCTCTGTTGTTTTGACTGCCACTAATGTAACATCTGACAATATTTATCTACAATGTGAAGCCAGTCTTATGAATAGTACATAGGAGCAAAGAAGTGCAAGAAGGAAAATGCTGAGTACTCAAAGGAGAGAACTTGTCAGCACGTACTGTGTTCAAGTTCAGAAAGAGGTTTTTTCTTCATTGCTTTATCATGAAATCAATGGGGAATGCATAATTTTTAGATGTGTCTGAGACTGCACAGCAAATGGTCTCCAATAAGATTCTCAGCTGCCACACAATCTGGCATAACTTTTTTCTGCTCCACAGCTTCCAGTTGCATTCAGCCCATTGTTGATGTGATGCTACTTTTTGGCTCCTTGCCCATCTGTTTTAGTAATTACTCTCATAGAAACTATGTTGTTGTGAGATAAGCCCATTTGAGTTACTTTTTGTGATGTGTTAAAGCAGTTTATTTACTTACTACTTCAAAATAGAAATGTTTCGTCAACATTTTCTGCAGTATATAGAGAAGGGTAGTATGATTTTTTTCGAACACAAGACACGGGATAAAAAAAAAGTGTTTGCTTTTTGTCATTGCAATGGTACTTTCAGAGTTTTGGTTCTTGTTTTTAATCTCACAAAAGAAAATAGTGTCCTTGAATAAAGTATCTATGTATTAATAAGCTCTGGCAGACATAATTTTTTAAGTGTAATATATGCAAAGAAGTGGTTTGCCCTATCCAAATTATCCATTAGCACAACAGGACTATCCTAAATTACAACATTACGTGTGTCAGCTAAAGTACAAAGATTTTAGGAGGATAAAGAATAATTTTCTTCTTAGAGAAATTGAATAGAATCAAAAGTGAGTCAAAAGAAATGTGGCATCCGAGATCAGACAATCCTATTGTCAACTTAACCCATTAAAAAACTCAGAGGCAATGGCAGAGAAGCCAACATAAATGTCAGTTGAGTGTGCCAAAGAGCCAGATGCCATCACTGGAAAATAACTTCCACAGACTGGCATCTGCGCCTTCTGCCTGTCATCCAACAAGGGAGAAAACCTGGGCAAGCGTGATTATTTTGGGGTGTCTGTAGAGCATGTTTCCCTCTCTTCTCTTTACCTTTCTTCACAGAAGCAGTGTTCTTGGCTAACTTGCATCAGGCATACTAGTAGCAAGTTCAGAAAATGACACGGGCATTTCTGTACACATGTATGTATAAAAATGTGTATGTTTTGGCATTTGGGCAGGATGAAATAGAAAAATAGAGAGACCAGGAAGGAGGCAGAAGAGTACGGAGCAAAGTAAAACCAGAGCAACATAAAACAGGATTATGAAAATAAATGTTTGTTAAAGTATTTGTTCATATTAGTGTTTTTCAATAGTGAAACTTCGGTAATGTCTCTATCTTTTCATAAGTCTGTTCTCTGTAAACTAAACAAATTCTTAATGTGTTCTCTTTAAATGACATTCCTCATAGCAAGTTGAAAGAAGAAATATTTGGCAAATTTAGTTTTTCGTTGTAAACTGAATTATTTTATGTAATTACTCATCTTATTCTATTATACCTGGATAGTATATCTATATATGCATCCAAATCTTGTTTCATTGCTGCTTTTTAAATTGTAGGAATAATTTCTGTCCACGTTATCAGTAGTCAGACTTTTCTTAGTAGGCCTAGCCAGTCTAAACTGTTAGAAAAAGTGCCTGCAATGATTTGACTGGCCTCCAGTGATGGTGGGGCCACTGGAAGCTGTATACTGGAACTAGTACGTGGTGGTCTCTCAAGATGAGCTTGTACCTAGCTGTATGTGTTTAAAAGGTGTATTATAGTATTCAAATGGCTGCATGTGTATGGATTGGCAGGGGGAATAAACACTGTGACTTTTGAAAATTTCACCTTTTCTGCTTACAAGCCTGTATATTCTGTGGAAACATCTGTATGTTCTGTGGAAACATTTGTGGGAAACAGATCTTGCGAGCATTCAAAATCCTTTTTTAAAAAAGTGAAAGTACAACAGTAGTAAATACGAAATAAAAGTGCTAATTAATTCAGGGAAAACTCTTTAAAGATATATTGATCATAAAGAGAGAGAAAATTTGAGCTGAACTGTAGACCTAAAATACTCTTTTCCAAAAGCTTAAAAAAGCTCACAGAAGAATGTTTTTATGATTCAGCTGTCAAACATGGTTACAAAGACCAAATTTAAGGCAGACATAAAGGGTTTTGATGAACACTTGTTATATATGCTACTCCCTTGACAGAGCAAACCTTCTTTTTTGTATGATGGTGATGGATTCTGAAATGAAACACAGTAGGTAGGAGGAAGTTGAAAAGACTTCAGAAGCTACCATCTGTCTTGGAACTAAAGGACTTTTTCCCCACTTTAAGTTTCAGTATTCTATGTTTTTCATGCATTCAGTATATACTAAAGCTGTTAAAAAGAAACCAGTGTCTTAGCATGAGGAATTACAAATAGGAGTAAAGTTGTGGTTGGAGTTGCTCTGGACAACGTGAGGATTATTGCTTTCTCAGTTCTTATTTAAATGCTTCAAGTCCATTTCTTTTTTAGATTCAGTTATCACTCCTGAGGACAGGAACTACCAAGATGTGATCATCATCTAATTTACATTTTAGCAGCAGTGCAGATTTAAATTTTTTAATAAATTATAAAGATTCTGACAGGATAATAGAATTGGCACTATGAAATTTTAGGTTCTGTCATAAGAGATCCATATGCATAGATCTTTATAGTTCTTTCAGAGTTAAATCTTCAGATGTCTTATCCTAGAATAAAGTCTTTATTATTTGGATTTGAAATTCGAAGTGTGTCATCACTGAAATATTTTAGTTTGCAAATATTACATTTGAGTTTATTCTTTCTTCCTTTCTTCATTGTTTATTCTTCTCCTTATTATAGATGGTCTAAACTTTAATTCACTTCACCTTTTTACACTTCAGTGTTTCACAGACTTTACTACCAAAACCTTCCCACATAAACTCAATACAGTCTTTTCCTTTTAATTATCCTTGATGTTTTAATGTATATTTTAATTAGGTTAAAATAGCGTACACAGGTGCAGGTTCTGACTGTCAGGTGGAGAAGCTGTAACTGAATTTTTAAATATTTAAAAGCAGTATACCACAAAGGCCTGAATAATTTCATATGTGTTTGGTAATTTATAAATGGTAAGTGGCAGGTTACTCCAGCACTCAGAGTTATAGATTATGACTAAGATTCAGAGTTATAGTATTATGGAATTACAGGATAGCAGATATTGGAAAGGACTTCTGGAGATTCCTGAATTCACCCCCTTTGCCAAAAGGGATCAGCGCTTTGGGTAGCAGGTACATAAGCACGAAGTTCTGGGTGTCTCCGAAAACAAGCAATCCACAACCTATGTGGGAACACTATTCCAATGTTTCATAGATCCTTCTCCCGTGAAAAGAGGTTTATTACCTTTAAATGGGATGTCCTGGTTGTCAGTCTGTGCCCATAACCTCTTCTGATTTGTCTAGATAGCACTGAGATGTTTCTGGCTCCAGGTTCTTTACTCTCTCCCATCATGTATTTATGCACATTCGTAAGATCCCCCTGAACCTTCTCTTTTCATGGCTGAATAGTCTCAGTTGAACATCAGATGCTCCATTCCTTTAATCATCTTTCTGGCTGGACTTGCTCCAGCATGTCCATGTCTCTTTCTCTTGTACTGGGCAGCACAGAATTGGAGACAACATTCCAGGTATGGCCCCTCCAATGCTGAGTTAAACACGAAGGATAGCTTCTCTAGTAATCTGCCCACTGTGACATTTCTAGCAGGATGCTGCAGACGTAGGGGGACCTGGCTGCCTTGTGTTCAGTTCCTGGTCTTCCATATCTTTTTCTATAAAGCTGCTTTCCAAGCAGTTGTTTCCCAGCCTGTGCTTGTTCATCCCCAGGTGCAGGTCTTGGCATTACTCAGTGAACTGTTTTCATCATATTCGTTACCAGACTTCATTACTTTGCTTGCATTTTTAGTAGTAGTAGTAGTTTTTGTATTGTTCTGAGTAATGGATAAAGTCTGATTTTCAGGTTTTAATTCTTTCAGCCCCGCTGCTCTGTATTTTGTGAGTGGCAAATCTTCCCAGTAGTTTGCTGTTCACAGAACAAATCATTCAAGCATCTTATTAATGTTTCATTAAAACCTTTTGTTTATGCTACATTACAAAAATGTCTTGAATTTTGAATTATCATAGGCATTGGCATTTTATGATCTTCATGCTGAACTCCACCTGTGTTGTTTAAATGTTTTTCTTTCATTTTGCTTTTAGTATCTCTCTTATCTGAGAGATTTCATCTCCTAAGTTTTTTTGGGGTGATTGTTTTTGGGGTTTTTTTATTAGTGGCTGTTTGAAAATCAACACATAACTCATATATGGCTCAATTGTTTTCACTGATGTAGTCACAGTTACCGCTATTGAAGGTGAACTTTTAGAAAATTATTGAGAACTCAATGCCTTGAATTCCAGTGACAGTCTGTTCCCTCAGTATTCTTTGAAAACCCCAATACAAAAACTTTAGGTGGTTAAATTTTAATTGTCCCTGTTAATGAGTTGGAGGAAGGATGAACCAAGCAGGAGCAAAGCTTCTGAGTCATGAAAAAGGTTTAAAAGTACTTTAAACTAGGGAAAATGTTAGTGATCTTTTTTGGGATTTTGCAGTGTTCTATTTCTGTGGCTGTAGGTTGGAAACAGATTGGATGTCAGACTGATTGTCAGCATTTGTGTTAGTGGTTTTACATGTGGGTGGTTTCTGAAGTAAAGAATTTTGCATTTATTGTAAAAGCTAGTAAAGTAACTTTCCTATAGCTAGCTAGGAATTAGAATGCATAAGACATAATTAATGTATAACAAGAATTTGGAAACCACCTCTTTCAAAGAAAAGGAACTACTATGAAACTACTAACAGTTGAGCCGACAAACTGAAAATACCTTTGCTGTGCATTGAAAGGATTTGACATGATAAGTTTTAAGTAGCTTCAGATTTTTTCTTTCTGTTGCTTCTATCACAAAAAAAAGACTAATTTATGTGTGCTTAAATAAACATTTAATGAATTAATAGATGCACATTTTTACACCCATATCTATAGCAGCGAAGTATTTTAGTTCATTGTATACTGTATCTTACTGATCTACCCTGTCATCACACTGGAATATTACTCAAAAATCTGAGTTCTGACTCACTAGAACATGTTAAGCACATTATTTACAATGTGACAAAAAGTAGAATTGAAATGGCTCTTTTACATTAGACAGTTAAGACCTCTGAGCAGTTCTGTAAATTCTGGTACCAGGAAAACAGTCCAGTGTTTCCAATATTATAATCTATGTGGTAGAGATCCCTCGGGGTACATTATTCCTTCCAGCATTACTGCCTCATTCGTCGTCTGAAACCCCTTTCCCACAAGCAGAACAAAAACTTGTTAAATGCCTAGTCATCATATAAGGTCATACTAAGAGATGTCTGACAGGTACCAGCCACCACCATTCCCCTCTGCCTTAGTGCCAGAAACTCTTTTGATACCACACAGTGAAAGGAGTGAATGACAAGTGTTCTGCATTAACAATATAGAATTATTCTGATTCGTTCTGTATGTTGAATCTCTCCTGTTACTTGGTTATGTAAATCATACAGCGTGATTTACATTTGTTTACCTACAAATACACTTTTAAACCAGTGTGGCTTTGCAGCTAGATGTTTATTTGGTTACAGATTTTTTGTTTGTTTTGTTTAATCTATTTAAGTTCAAGAAGAAAATCAAGTCATAGTTAACTATGTAGGTTTATGCTACGTTAACACATGTGGCTTGGTTTGTTAAGTTAGTACACAGATCAGCATGATAGGAGGAAGACATGAGGTAGAGCTGCTTATTCTGTGACATTTTGAATGCTTGGTATGCCTAGCTGCTCCAGAGCAAATTAAGAAAGGTTACTATGAGAAAGATTTGAGGGCTATACTGAGAATAGTTGCCAGAATGAAAGATCAAAAAATCAGGGAGAAGTGGAAAATTTCAAGTAGTATAAAAATGTTTGTGGCTTGGTAGATGCAATAATGTTTAACAGCAGCATTTTATGCTTAATGCTGAGGAAAATAAAAATACTAAAAAACCCAGAAAGAGAGGGAGTGTCCTGATTAAGGCAAGAGGTAAACATGTTGTAGCCTGCATTTTAACTGGTCAAAGAACAAATTTTGGTGATGATAAAAAAAATATCCTTTTTTTAATTATTTTTTTTTGGCACCACTTAGAATAGTATAATTTATACAGTTTGTCTGGAAAACAAGGAAATATGTTGTTTATTTGTATGGTGAAAGTATATATGCATTTATATGTATTATAATGGAAGAGTGCTAAGAAAATCTTTTGAAAGACAGTATATGTCTTACCACATGAAATAACTTCCTTTTTACTAGTTGCTGTTCTATAGCTTGTTGTGTTCTAGAGCATGGTTAATTCAGATAAGCATTAAAGTTGTGTGGATATTTTTGTCTAGCTAATATGAAACCAACCTTTTCTACTGTTTTGTTTGGGTCTTGTTTTTGTTGATGATCCTATGAGGAAAATTTCTCTCAGGTATATCCAGTTCTGCATGAATTTAGATTGCTCATCAGTTAATATGTAATGAAACAAATCTACTACACAGTATAAAGCTAGAACAACAAAAACACAGTTGAATTTGAGAGAAATATAGAGACAGGGGAAAATATGAACTAATAAATCCTGCATTAAAACATCTCAATACTTAATTTTGCTTGTGTAAAGCTGTTGTTCTGCCATGAAATACCTAAAATATATTGCATTTTGTATGTCTAGAATATAAATATTCTGATGACAGCATCAGTCTAAAGTTCATGCATGTTTTTAAAATTATTTAGTGTTCTCCTATAGTTCTCAATTTTACCCAGATGCCTTATTCAGTCACACCAAAAGCACACTACTGAACATTTTATTTATCATTGTATAAGGCTTAATTCACTTGCAAGTTAGAACTGCACTATTTTCAGTTGAGCTGCATTTCGCACCTGTGTGGGGAAAGATAAAGACCGAGGTGGTTTTGTGTTTCAGTCTAAGATTTCTAGGGATGTTTTTTCTTCAAATGGGTTTGACAAAACAGAGTAGTAGGTTCTAGCATAAATCCTGCACACTGCATGCACTTAATACTTAACTTTTCCTCATTGACTGGATTACTGATATTAGCATATCCACTGCTCTGATATATTGATATCAGGGGAATTTGCTTCCAAGTTTTACTCATGTAAGCAAAGTCTGAGAATAACCCCCAAAATTGTAACAAATTTATAATTTATGTGTAAAGGAGTCAGTTATCTTGCTTCAGAGAAACTTGCTTAGTGTGCCTGGGATAAAGAAATTGAAAGAATGAAGGAAGTTTTTCCTTCAAAATTTACTTTTGTTGACATGATAAATTCTTTCAAGAATTCAGTAGGTGGGACACTCAGATGATGCGGTAATGTGTGGGTACTGGTTTGTGAAGAATGTGCTAGGTTTCCAATCAGTTTCTGCCTTAGAATCATAGAATAGTTACGGTTGAAAAGGACCTTAAGATCATCTAGTTCCAACCCCCCTGCCATGCACAGGGACACCTCACACTAAACCATATCACCTAAGACTCCATCCTTGAACACTGCCAGGGATGAAGCATTTATGACTTCTTTGGGCAACCTGTTCCAGTGTGTGAAGTACTCACAGCAAAGAACTTCTTTCTTATATCTATCCTGAACTTCCCCTGTTTAAGTTTAAACCAATTGCCCCTTGTGCTGTCTCCAGCCCCTTTCCTGCGTCCTTGTAGGCCCCCTTCAGATATTGGAAAGCTGCTATGAGGTCTCCACACAGCCTTCTCTTCTCCAGGCTGAATGTTTTCTTGGAGGTGATTACTCCCAGTAAACCTGGTCAGGGCCCTGCTTGCATAATGGAAATATTTTCTTCATAACTACTTGTTCGAAATAGGATGTGGGTTTTTCATCATTTCAGAGCTTATGACTAATTACTGGTTTTGGCATTGAAATTGCAAGGGCCCAGCATGTCAGTGGAAGAAGAAATTATCATCAGGTGTATTTTCTACTGTGTTAAAACCTTGCAGTGCTTTAAGCTGGAAACAAGAGGTAAAATTACATATTTAAATTAAACATACCACATCTTTGAGATAATTTGTAACTGGTGATAACTGACAGTTTTTACTTAGGATTTTCTTGCAGAATGATCAGAAACTGTCATTGACAAACCTGTTTCTCTCTAGTGAATATCAATACAAGTACCAGTAGCACAGCGGTTCTGCCAGCAGAAGATTCTACTATGTTATCACTTTTGAATGAACTTGTAGTACTGCACACACTGGAGTTACAGCCAAGTGACTGCCAGTTTGTTGCTCTCAGCTGGGCAAAAGTGGGTTTGCCTGGTACTTTACATCCCTTCAGGTACCTCCCTGAAAGGGAAAGGAACAAGTGTTAATTTTTTAATTCCTCTATAATGAGTTGCTTACAAACGAATTTTAGGAAAGCTATAAATGATGGATTTTGCACTCCCTCCACCTCCTTCTGTCCCTCCAGATTCACAGCAAATTAGGTAGCTTAAAAAAAATGTGACTTCTATGTGCTATTGAGTTCGTATTTCATATTTTTGTTTTCATTCACATAATCACTACCAAGAATTAGAAGGCCTAGCTTTTTGTAACATAATACATGAATCAATATTTCATACCTTACTTTTGGAAAGAAATTACCATTTTATATTTCAAAATTCACTTTCACAATGAAGGCAGCGTAACTTGCTTCACACAGACAAGCTATCGTTTAGAGTATAGTTTTTAGAGATTTGGCAGGGTTTTGTTTTGTCTTTTCCAACCTCTTATGTATTAATATCAAATCATCAAACCACACCTTAGTCCATGTAACTTGCTGCTGTACTGTTCAACTGAATGTTATTTCATACCCTTTGCAAGATTTTTTTAAGATTCTAACACTTCCCAATAAGAATCTGTTACTCGAAGATGGCCATTTGGGATTTCATGTGCAAAATCAACTCACATTGTGAGCACTGACATGTTATTTAGTTTGAATCTTTTATTACTTTTTTTATTTCAGTCTCTTCACATGTCAGGAAAAAAAAAAATGCTGTAGCATGTTATGAAATACTGTGCCACATGCACACAAAATATATCATAGTTGGCATGTTTATAATTTAGTTGTAAGTATGAAATCCTATTAGGAATCTATATATCACATTAGCAAAACTGTATGCATCCTGTACTATATTATTTTGGTAACATGATAGCTGGATTTGAAATGAAATCCAAAGGTCATAGTTGGCATCATATTGAGAATTACTTGATCACATTTTCCTTCCTGACACTGGCCTCATCTCTTTCTAGCCCTAACTACAAGTGTACGCATTGCAGCAGATGTGGAAACCCTGTAAAATGTTTGTGTGATTTAATTTTTTAAACCTACAAGGAAGAAACTAATTTTCAGACTGCATAGCACCTTTTTTGTGGTGGTGGTACTAAAATATTCAAGCATTTGCTTATTTGGGAAGAGTAAATTCATTGTCTGAAATGTATCTGTAACTTTTATTCCTCAGAGAGTGTCTCACAATTATTGAAATTAGCAAATTTACAATAACAACAGATAAAGACAACAATAAATTACAATGGCCGTCCCCCACAAAAGCCCAGTATTCCCTGCACAGCAAACTTGTGTTTGTAAACTTACTTCCAGTAAGTTACATAACCATGTTCTATTTAATAAAGCAAAATAAAAATTATGTGTAAGGTTCAGGACTGTTGAGCATTTGAGACTTTGGTGTGCTGCAAAACAGAAATTCTTAAATTTAAACAGAACACCTGGTTTTCTCAAAGATTCAGAAGGAAGAATTTCTCTACTGTGAGGGTGGTGAGGCACTGGCATGGGTTGCCCAAAGAAGTAAATGCTCCATCCTTGGCATTGTTCAAGGCCAGGCTGGACAGAGCCTCAGGCGACATGTCTAGTGTGAGGTGTCCCTGCCCATGGTAGTTGGAAGCAGATGATCTTAAGGTCCTTTCTAACCCAAACCATTGATGAGTCTATGTCTTGCTACCCATATTTTTAATATCTAGTATTAAACTTGATCGATAATTTCATGAGCCCTTCATCGGTAATTTCAGGAATATTTAGAAGATTCTGAGTTACAGAATTTTATTCATTAAATCAAATATTTAAAATTCAATCTAGTAAAATGCACCGTCTCCTGAGTTGTGAGAGATTAAATGTTAATGCATTTATTTTTATTTTCTAGTTTTTAATTTTTATGAATATATTTATAATAGAACACATTTATTAGGATACTCTAATTATATGCATATTAAAAATAAAATGTATTATGTCATCCTTCATGACAATGTCTTGTTAGGTTTTGCCTAATTTAAGCTTTCATTTGGAGAAATAACTTTCTGTTTGGTACTGTTGTTCCCCTCCTCCTCTATAGGCTCCCTAGTTGTTTTCTCAATTTGGAATGGATCTGAACTTCTGTTGAATTTCAGATCCATTGACGAGCCATCCTTCTGTACGAACGGAATAGTAATACAGAGGAAAATTACTTCAGATCACCTTTTAGTTCAGTGTCATGTTTTAGAAATCACTAAGAGTCTTTTCTTTTTTGCTGCTGTGCGGTGAGGGGATGCATCGTGCTTTCCCCAGTCTATCTGTCATGGCACCAAATGTGCATTGGAAAAAAAATAGCAAAGAAATTAATGAGATTTAAAAGAAATAATAATAATAATAAAAACCACAACAAAACAAAAACCAAACCAAACTAAACCAAAACAAACTATAAAGGATTATAACAACTGATATTACAGAAACTGGGTATTAAGTTTCTCCTGTCTGATCCTTTTGGTTGATTTCTAAGTGAACAGAAATCTTGCATCATAAAGATTAAAGTTCAAGGCTTCTTCCTCGGCAGCAAGGACTGTCAACAAGAAAGGGCATTCATTATTAATAATGAAAAAAGTCGTATCATTTTTCATCTTACCCAGGGAGGAAAAGGACAAAAAGACATCTACACATTAAGCGGTGTAGCTAACCCATTCTGTCCTACCATGGTAATGAATGTGATGTATTCAGGCAGAGACAACGTACACTGCCAAAACATGTATATTTGTCATGCAATAACATCTTTCTGTTTTGGTTATCCTAGTGAGAGGCAATATTTGTTTAAACAGGAAAATGAATGTATTTTCCAGCTGTGAATTTGGTGTCAGGTCACCCTTTTTCAATGCATTTTGTCTCCGTTCCTGGGTATTTTCTTCATAATTGCATAGATAAAGGGTCATTTTTGCATTTGAGGTCAGTTAGATAATCTGAACTAGGAGTTCCTATACAGATTAGTTATTTCAGTCCTGGTTAAGTATCTGGGTTTGTAGTTAATGAATACAAATTTGAATACCTGTAGTTCTGAACTGCAGTAAGATTATATAAATAGATAAATGGAGGAAAATATTGTGATTAATATGTATACTAAAAAAAAAAAGAGTATCGGTATTTTTTTTTTTAACATAGCAGCTTTTGTTTAATTACATGTAAATTATCCAAGAAGGCTCCCAAGTATATATTTAGGGAAAAATATGCTTCCCAGAAATATTTCTAGGAGATAAAATCAAAAGCAAACTGTGTATTGCAGGCTCCAAAATATCCATTCCAGATCTTTTGAAATGAAATAAATAAAAATACTTACACTTCTGGAAGGCAACTAAATATTATGTAGTTAACTTATTAAAGAAAAAAAATTGATAGCTATGGTATGTTACCACTGTTGTTTCTGTACGGAATTTCTTAAAGGACACAACCATAAGTGTTAATGAAGTTAAAACTGAAGTACAGGAATAAAATGTTCAACTAATAATAACTAAAAAACCCCAAACAACTATTAATACTCATTGATATTCAGCTTTATAATTCCTATAGGTAAGGATACAGGTTGTACAAGCAAAGAAAACTTACACCTAATGGCATTCAGTGGGAGTGTATATCTTCACATGCAAAGTTCATGTGATGCAACTGTAATGATGAATGAGAAGCTGTTTGGAGTGTAGGTGAAGGTCACAGGCCCAATGGTGTCACAGAAGGAATAACAAGGAATAACAAGAATAGGTCCTCTGACTCTCAAAACCAATTGAGTCTCATGGAACCCACTGTGTATTTTGACTCAAGTGAGGTATAGTAAACATTGGCAAGCGGACAGGCAAGAGGCATCAGCTGCTGAGACCCATATCTGTACAGAGCTGAGCTGGGGTAGTCCAGCTGTCACTTTCTCATGCCAATCAAATAAAAAAATGAGGGATTTGCAACATGTTATTCGATTGTATCCAGAAATGTGAAGTTCAGCCCCAAGATTAACTTGAGGAATTTAAACTTTTTGGAGTGAAATATTTCAGTTTTCGCAATTGCTCTATACGTTCTTCTTAGGAAGCATGAAACAGTTGTTCAGTTATGTGAGAAAACAGCTAAAGAAATGCAATATTTGTGTTAGGGAATTTTAATTAAAAAAGGAAAATAATAATACTTCTAATATTTTAGTGGTCTTTGATAAGTAGCCAGAGGAGGATGGGACCTTTTTCACAAACATGACTTTGGCCTTTTAAAATCAGTCTGAACACCTGCTCAAATTTGACTAACACCTATTGGCTAACTCTTAAAAGTTAATGGTTAAGTCTCAGGATTTTGCCCCTTCTGAGCATCTCACCCATCCTGGTACAGCTCAGGCCATGTGTGCAGGTCCTGTAAGAAGTGCTCACTCTTCTGCCCCCCATTCGCAATTTCAAGGCATCTGACAGACCTGCTTGCTGGCTGTCCCCGGTGATGGAGTCCTCTGGCCTGCAAGTGTGTTTGTGTAAGAGATTGTGGGCCACACTGAGGAAGGGCACTGGACCACAGAAAAGCATGTTCTCTCTTTAGTTCCCTGCTGCTGGCGCTGAAGCTTTGTAGAGGACAGAAGTGTCTGATTTTGTTGGAGCAGGGATGAATGCTAGGCTAGAGAACAAAAAAGAATGAATGAAGACAACCAAAGGTTTCTTATTTTGTGATTCCGTCATACCAGTGGACATACTATGTTATTTTGACTCTACATGTTTTACATTAGCTGAGGGAGGGTCAAGGTGTGTGTGAAAGATATGTGTAACAAAATAGCCAGGATGTATGAATTCACATTACACAGATAAACTTCCTCATAGTCTTGAGTATTTAATTCACAATCTTAGTAATGTGTGTAATGTACTTTGGTCAGTATACTTTATAATGGAATGTGTCAGTATATAAAATCATTTAGGGATGGGTATGCATGGAAAAAAGTAAAAATTGTAAAACATTAAACTTTGTCCAGTGATTAGGACTAACCCTGTGTGTACAGTGCAAATTTGTTGATCAAATGTGTGTGTTTAGCTTGAATGAAATAAATGAGATATAGAGGAAGCTCAGAACTGAGCAAAAACTTCATGTAATGTTTTTCAGTGACGGTAAATGCTAGGGAGGACCTACTAACTCCAGTCAGTTTTCTGTGTAAAGTGTTAGCATTTGCAGTTTGCTTGTGATTTCAGGGGTTGGGCCTGGGCTTTCTTTATATTAATATCATGTGCCATTACAGAGGCCATATGATGGGGTTTGGTTTATTGTTTTACAAGTCAGTAATACATAGATAGCAATGATTTTTCTTAAGCATTCTTTAAAAGCATTTCTGTAGAGAACCTGATGCTCATGAACAGTATTAAATGGGTGATGAATTACGCAGCATGGTTGACTTGTTCCTTGACTAAGTCTATTTTATGGCAGTTGAGTTATTTTGGAAAGATTTTGATAAATAAGATTGTTAAACTTTGCTTCTTTCAAATGTATTTCTTTCCATATTTCAGTCTTGAAAATCATGTTGGCTTTTCAGCAATAGGTTCTGAAATATTTAAGTAAGAATGATAGGTAAATGAAAGCACACCTTAATTTTGTGTTGAGACAAATGTTTTGAGGAGTGGTGGTGTGGATCAGATGTAAATGATTGTCCAGTCCTGGCATTGCCCCTTATGTTAGTAATATTTTATTGCAGAATTTAATAAAATGGTAATTTTTTCATGTGTTTTAACGTGAAAAGGGTCACCAAATCCTTGAGAAAAATGTTCCTGCTAACACCTGCAGTGCTGCAGGTGTTTTGTGTTCAGAGAGCCCAGGCCTGTGCCCACTGAGTGCTAAGACTTCTACCAGTTTCAGTTGGGCTCACAGTAAATGGAGGATGGAACAATACTACAGATTTTTTTTACTATTTGGGGTTTTTTGTAGTCTAGCTGCTGGTTTTAGTTAATCTTACTTTTATTCTTCTGCTGCTTTGGATTTGTTTCATTTTGGTTTTTAAATCTGTGAGATCTTGAAGTTGCTGTGTCTGAAGATGAGGAGTGAGTTCTTGCATCATATTTTATTCTTAACTATTCTGAATTCCAGTGGAGTTCAAATATTTGATAGTTGACCTTTTTGTTGAGATGTAAGATTCCTACACCCTAGCAATGTTCCTTAGCAGAATTAGGGAGTGCAATTTTGGTACCAATAAGATTGGCTTCTAGTAAAAATACAAGTTCCAATACTAAACCTACATCTGTTATACATATTATGTAGCTGATGCAGTAAGACATATGCTACATCTTAATAAGGATTGAGGTTGTCTCTGGAGAAGGGAGGTTACTATGTACACAGTGAAGTACGGTCTGTCTCTTTAGAGTTCACTTTCAGTTGACTGGATGGCATTAAGCACTCACAATTAGCTGTGAAACCCTTTGTGTGTAGGTCACTTGGCTTACTTGACTGAGACCTGATGTTAGAACTTGAGGACTGTTCAGTGGCCTGGATGAAATCCATGGCTGTTCTCAGCTAGTCTCCTGCAGCAGAGGTATCTTCATCACAGTGGGCACCTGTGATTGTAGGCTCTGGAAGAAGGCCAAAGGTTTGAACAGGCGTACAGAGCCATCTATGCAGTCTTTCTGAGGGACAGACCTTACAGATCAGAGCTGATGCAAATGCATGGAAGCAGTACAGCTTACATTCTGCTGCACTGAGTTACAAGGAAGAAGAGGTATGTTAGTAACTGATGTGACCAGTTTGGCAATTTTAATTTAGTTAATTTTAGATTTTAACTTTATCTCTCTAATAACACACAAGATGTATACAGGATGGTGCTTTTTATTTGATATGTGCACTTTGTGGATATAGTAATATAACTTCAAGAAAAAGTGAGTTGCTTGTGAAGTCTTGCCTTTGTATTGCTTTGAAGGACCATTTCAAAAACATGCTTCTCTGTCCATCATCCTTTCATTTAAATACGGTAATTGCTAATTAATAAGGTTATCTGATGTGTTCTTTTCTGCCTTGTTTGACAGAAATTGAGCATGAATTTTGAAGAAGATCACTAGTCTACTGTCTCGCAGTTATTTATATGGAAACATGTCTATGCTCTGCCAGAACCACAGAGAGGAAGGCAAATGCTTGCTCATGCTAGCTTTAACTTAGATGTCTGGCCTAGTAATAGTAATGTTACTGTTTCTTCTGTGCTCTTGGGATGTAGATATAGAGGCCTTCATAATAGAGAAGTTTGGTTTGGTGGGTGATGCTAGAAAACAATAGGTTGGAGATTTAAGTTAGGGCAAAATGTCTTCTCTGTGTATGTGAGCACTTAGATACTATCCTGGTAAGCACTAGAAGTCATAAGGGAGTAGCTTGTAAGCTTTCATATTGGTTTTGAGAATGCATTTAGCAATGTATATCAAGGCACTTTAAAAATACGTGTTATCTAACCTCACAGATACATTCTCTAACTCTTCTAGAGCTTTTGAGTAGGTGAATTTCATCTACCATTCAGGTTTACAAAGAAATATATTCAAATAAAAGCAGTTAGAATCATGGAAGCATAGAATCAACTAGACTGGAAAAGACCTTTAAGATCATAAAGTCCAATCAGATCTCATAGCAGCTTTCCAGTATCTGAAGAGGGCCTACAAAGATACTCAGAGGGACTCTTCCTTAGGGAATGTAGTGATAGGACAAGGGGTAATAGGTTCAAACTTAAACAGGGAGACTTTAGGTTAGATATAAGGAAGAAGTTCTTTACTGTGAGGGTGATGAGGCACTGGAACGGATTGTCCAAGGAAGTTGTGAATGCTCCATCCCTGGCGGTGTTCAAGGCCAGGTTGGACAGAGCCTTGGGTGACATGGTTTAGCGCGAGGTGTCCCTGCCCATGGCAGGGAGGTTGGAACTAGATGATCTTAAGGTCCTTTCCAACCCTAACTATTCTAGGATTCTATAACCCCAGCACTGCCAAGTCCACCACTAAACTATATCATGAGGGCCTTATCTACAAAGCTTTTTGAACATTTCCAGGGACGATGATTCCACCAGTGACATGGGCAGTTTGTTCCAACACCTGATCATTCTCTCAGTGAAGAGATTTTTCCTAATATCTAATCTAAACCTCCCCTGGCACATCTTGAGGCCATTTCCTCTTGTCCTATCACTCATTACTTGGGAGAAGAGACCGACCTCCACCTCACTACAACCTCCTTTCAGGTAGCTGTAGACAGCAATAAGATCCCCCTGAGCCTCCTTTTCTCCAGACTAAACAATTCCAGAATCCATTTTAAATCTTTTTCCTTTGTTGTTTTTGTTGTTTGAGGTGGTTTTTTTGGTGGGTTTTGTTTAGGTTTTTTGTGGGTTTTTTTTTGTTTTTTTTTTTTTGGGGGGGGTTGTTTTTTTTTTCCTGGAGGGTGGTGTGTTGTGTTTTGTTTGTTTATTTTGTTCGGGAGGGGGGTTTATGGTATTATTCTATGTAGTATTAATAAAAAAAACCCCAACATGCTGTATTGATACTATATTGAGATATGATAACCCAAGGTATACTTACCTGACAGAAGCAATAGAGAAACACCTGCAGTCTCCTAACTGTAGAATGATTTTTCATAGGGTTAATAGAATTCAAGAAAAACAATGAGAAAGTATTATTTATGTGTATAAAAATATTTCAGAGAGAATTTTGCCTGCCTTTTTTTTTTTTTTCATCAAAGTACACAAATATGAATGGGTTTGGAGAGGGACTCTTCATTAGGGACTGTAGCAATAGGACAAGGGGGAATGGGTTCAAACTTAAACAAGGGAAGTTTAGGTTAGATATAAGGAAGAAGTTCTTTACTCTGAGGGTGGTGAGGCACTGGAACAGGTTGCCCGAGGAAGTTGTGAATGCTTCATCTCTGGCAATGTTTAAGGTGAGGTTGCACGGAGTCTTGGGTGACATGGTTTAGCGTGTGGTGTCCCTGCCCATGGCAGGAGGTTTGAAACTAGATCATCTTAAGGTCATTTCCAACTCTATTCTGTGATCTGAGTGTCAAGTAAAAAGGAAAAATGTGAACTGGTCTTTCTGAGGTTTTGTTACTCAAGCGTTTTAAGACTGACATAAGCATAGTTAGAATGAACAAGCTTTAATGTATGTTTTCTTTTTATTTGTAAGGATATTTGTGTCTATCAAGACTGGAAGACTCTTGGGATTAAGAGGAAAGTTGGACAATGTGCAAGTACTGCTTGTTGCTTGTTATGCTTTTGGTCATGCTTAAAAGCAGATGTAGAATACCTGTTTCTGTTAAGTGTGTCCAGTATTTCTGATTGTCCTGGGTTCAGCAGTAGCAGTCATTTTTTCTCTTTCTTAGTAGCTGGTGCAATGCTGGTGTTTTTAACTTTCGGCCTGGAAACAGCGCTGATAACACCAATGTTTTCAGTTGTGGCTTAGTAATGTTTAGTCTGACCAAGGACTTTCTGAGCCTCATGCTCTG
>JANHGB010007931.1:0-48387 GCA_026283785.1 Coracopsis vasa
AACCTAAAAAAAAAAAAATAGCCCAAATAATTTAAACTGAATGGCCTTCATCTTATGCTTTTCCCGCCTCTATTACAATCTATTGCTCTGAAAATACTTAATTTATTCCTTTTACCACTGCTTCAAATCACAAAGGAAAATGCCTGCTACAAATTTAAGCTGGCTGTGCTATTCTACTCTCTAAATTTTAGACTAAGAAGTCTTGAATGACTTAACTGCTGTTTGCATTTTAAACTCCTCTTTTATGGTGCTAGGAAAAGGAATTACTTTTAGCTGAGTAGTTCTAAAGAGAAATTGTAAAAGATAAAAAAGTAAAACATTAAAGATGTGACAAATATGACATCATCAGCTTCAAAATACACCTACACTTGCCTACAAAGCAGCAACTAAAATAAAGCTGGTACCTTATTATAAGGCATGATTCTTGTAAAGACTTAAACTGGCCTACCACTTTCCCAGATTAACCCCCAGGAGCATAATCAAGTTGGTATCTAGTATATAAAGAAGTTTTTTAGATCATAAATTTAGCTTCTAGATACTAACAAAGTCCACTGAAAAAAAATTACAATTTTTGAATCTGATATTATAAATACAAGCAAAAGGTACGTGTGTGGATCAAGTCAAAGAAATTGTATCTGTCTTTTAAAACAGTTCCTTCAAAGGCTGTATACATTGCCAATTTATCAACATAATTTTTGAAATTTCAATGTACATTTCCCACTATTTTGACTGATTCCAAACTCAACAGTTGATAATTCAGCTAGAATGTGTGCACAAAAATTAAATTTAAATAAAGATAAATAAATTCCTTGCACTCTAATTGCAATAAATCAATAAAAATGTCCACAAGTACTTATCAATACATTGAAGTTGCAAGCAAAATATTTTTTTTTTTAATTTGCCAACACTTTATTTAATTCAAACAAAATATCAGGTTCAAAAAAAAACTAGTGGTAGGATGTGAGGTCCATGAAAAATCTGTTTAAAAATTAAAAGTATATAAGGTATAAATAAAAGTTTCAGATTAATTATATTTTTCTAAATTTAGATAACCTAAACGAGTTTCTAATTGGTTTGAAAAGTTTTGCTTAAATAGGTTTTATTTCTTAATATATATGCTCACATTATAAATTTAAGAATATATAACATTTCCAAACATAGACTTATAAATTTGCAGGGGTCCTACTAATTTCAGAAAGCAGTTTTATTTACTTGAGGTAAATGAGAGAACAACTCTAAAATTACTTTTTTAAGTTATTATTACATATTTCTAAATAGTTATAAAACACATGTACCAGATATTAGTCTTGCAGAAAATATTTTAAAAAAGTCCCTAATATTTTAAGAGCTGCACTACTCAAGAGAGGAATTTTTTAAGCAAATTAGCTTTGTTTTCATGTTTTATATCCCAAAAGTAAGCTAATCATGCTATGAAGTTTTCCCTAACTCAAACTGAAATAACCAAATGCTAAAAACTTTCAAATCCTTAAAGAAAAAAAGTCTCCACTGTTCTGAATGGAAGCATGCATACCTTGTCAATGATCTTTTGGAAGTGGATTTCCACAGAACAACTCTGGATATCTGTATGTTCGTCAGAATTATGGATCAGCACAGAGAGTTTTTTGGATCTGATTTTTTGTGCTCGATATCCAAACACAAAAAGCATCGAATCAATGATATTGGATTTTCCACTACCATTTGGCCCAATAATACATGAAAAACGCTGCATAATAAAAGGGAAAAAGAAATACTGAAAGGAAAATAGATCCTGGCCATTGTACATCACCCATTTAATTTATGAACAGTTCAAAACACAATTATTCCTAGCACATGAAACTGCAGACTATTTGATAGCTTAGATTTTACTGCCAAAGGTAAAGCAGCACAACTTATTTAATAAAAAAACCCCACACCTCAACTCAGCTTTCTAAAGTTTAACTTGTTAACTCAAAGCAATACTGCATTTAGCAAGCATGTTTGCAAGAAAAGTTTCATGATTAGCCACGTAAGTCTCTTGTGGGCATTAAAAAATATTCTCAGTCTTCAAAACACACCCCTAAAAGGTCTCCAGTAAACGAAATAAAGAGAAATTCGACTTTTTTAAGGCTTACTGACAAATTAAAATTGTACAGTATCACAAAGTTGCACTTAACTGTCTTCTTTACTGTCCCATGATGAAAATTTAGGATATCACTATATAAGTAACTCTAAAACTTGAATATTTTTCAGGTATTTTGAGGCAAGCTTACATGAAAATACAGAAAGGAATACTAACACAGAGTGAAGTCTTACCTTCATTTAAAAAAATGCTTAAGGCAAAAGACAGATACCTTATGAAAAGGTCCCAAAGTTTGCTCCCCTGCATAGGATTTGAAGTTCTGGTTTACAATATGAGTTATCATAAGACGAGGAGCGCCAGCTTCATTGGTCACTACTGGAGGTGGGGGAGGAGGGATGCTACCCAAAATCTCTTCTAAACTTTGATTATCAACCACCTCGCTTGACACTGCTAAAAATCATCAAAAATAAACAGAAAGGAAGAAAAAAAAATACTGTAAGCTTTCAATGACTACGCACCTTTTAAAATGTTCAACTGGAAAAGCAAACAGTATTTCTATATGAACCAAATCTATACTTGTGCCTGTAACTACTAAAGTGAGCTAAACGGAATTAAAATTCTTGTTTCCACGAACTGAATCTTTAAAAAAAGATACTTAAGATGTCCCATCGATGCACTAGTGGGTTTGCTCTTTCATTATGTAATTCTTATTCTAACATACTTTAATAGGCACTCTGCAATTACAATAGCTACAACCATCACAATAAGCCTACAAATCTGAAACAGGCAAAGTCTTTTTAATTAATAAGTGCAAAGCCACATTTCAAGCATGCTCACAAGTTACTCTGCAAGATTTGGGGATCGCTGCACAATGCTCTGAAAGCTGTAATGACAGCACAACTACTCTGCAAAGACAGGAAGTTTGTTACGAAAACAAACTAGCCCCCTGGATATCAGCTAGTTGTAAGCAAAGCAGCTTTTCAACAGTCACTAGCAACTTTTTCTTCAAACAGACAGTAGGTTTTGCCACCAGCTTCAACAGATTAATCTATTTGTCAAATACCTTGCTTTAATAATTGCACATCTGGTTACCTAAAAAGACACACAGTGCTGTTTTTTCCAGACATTTTCAGGAAAAACTCAATTCAGGAAACCCAAGAAAATACACTGCTTCATGAAAAAGAAAGTCAAATCATTTTAAGAGTTAAGTAAATAAACTTGACATTTATTCCATTCCAAGAAATCCCATACCATTGGCTGCATATAAATTATAAAAATCCTGCTGTTGTACCACAAACTTAAGGACAAAGTTACAGATCAGGAATATAAGATAGGCTTTATCAGGAGAAAGTCTCCAAATGCCTTTTGCACTTGTACTAAATTACTGGTCCAAACAATTTAACTCTTTGCAAGCCCTCTTTAGCAGTTTAAAAGCCGTTAAAACTTGCCAGGAGTCAAGGCTTTCAAAATTCCTTCCTAAAAGAAAAGAGCAAACCCTATCTGGAAGAGTTGGCAGATTCAACTGAATCTTGTTGCTTAACAGGCACTATCATCAAGTTTACACATCATCAGAACCACAATATTCAAACCTACCTTGTGGAGATACTTCACCAAGGTTTCTGTTACCTTCGTTTTCCACTTCCATGTCACTGGTGGACCCCTCTAAGGGCTCTCTGCCTTTCCGATGGGCTGCTGTAGAGGGTTTGGTGCTCTTGCTTGGCATGATCTCTGTTGGCTGTTCCACTCCAAGCAAGCAGACTACTGAAGGGATCTATCTCCTTTGCTAACATAAATAAGAAAACCCCATGATCTAAGCATTGAATGACAATCCCCAAAGGAATATACCTACATGTTTGCCCAGATGTTCGACTAATTTAGAAACTAAAGACTGGAGGTACTTTGAAGACAAAAATCCAAATTTGAAACAAAACCACAAGCCTCATAATGATATACTTTAAGTTACATCACCCCTCCCAAAACAACATACCAACCCTAATCTATAGGAAAAGCATTAATCTACCCACTGAAACATCATACAGCCATGTTCCATGCTCAGAGAAAGCAACCGTGATGCTGGGGGCAAAAGAGTTAAAGACACATTTGCAAAATAACAAACTGAGTAGCCATACACTCATACTCTTCTAGAAGCACTCTTCACACACGCATTTCAGACCTGACACACATTTTACTTTCAACAGTCCATGCTGACTATATATTTTCTATATATATCGATAGATAAACAAACAGACCTGTATAATTATAACAAAGCCTTGACTCAAACGGTTTAAATCAACACACTCATTTCACAAAATTTAACACAATCACTACTGCTAGCAATTAACATTTAACAGGGAAAGCAAAACAAAGTACCTTAATCTAGTTGTGATGTTAAAGTTAACTGATCAAGAACGAAACACTACAAAAGTTCATCAGCTGGCACTTAAGCACAGCTCCCAGAAAGTATAAATAGAAAGCAGCCGATGAGAAGACAGACGACTGTAGGAGTGAAACTCTCTCCAAAGAGTTTAAATTGCAGCAAGTGGCGAAGTTAGTTCGCAGAAAAACAGACATGAGAAAGTTTACTTCTCACAAGATAAAAAACTGACGTGGTTAGAAAGTCATCTTACAATTGGTGCCAATCATTTGACGTTTTCAGACCTACCCCCAACCCACACTCTCATGAGAGTCCTTCATTTGGGACAATGGGGGAGGGGGGAAATGAGAGAAAGAACTCATTTTAAGGCAATTTGAGCCTATGCCCCTGTTAAGAAGTGTTCCGCAATGGCTGTCTCGGACAATTACAGCCTCTCAAAGTACCAGATTTTTTTTTTTTTTCCAAAACTGCTCCACTCCAACAGAATTGTGCAATATAGACCTATTTACCTTACCAACCCTTCCCCCCGAGAATACTTCAGCAGAATGAACAAGCATAACTACTCGACCTCAGCTTTTAAATCGCGATAAATTAGCTGCCACATACTCTAACAAATTCTTGCCCAGCCCCTCCCTCGAGTCAGCTCAAAGGTGTTTGTTAAAGCATCTCTCGACGATCTCCTGCCAAGTGCCTTTTTTGTTACGGAGATGGTGAAAGAGAGTCAGAGACGGACAGAAAGGCTTCCTTATTAACAGTCGATTAAATTTAATCGCGATAACCTATGTCTGCGAAAAATTTTCAAGTTTTTTTACTCCATTCGTTAATTAAAGGAGTCCAACTGCAGGCTTATCGCGGTCTTTTCAAGTTGCCACTGGCTTTCTTAAAATTACTCTCTCAGACTTCAAGCATAAAAGAAGCAGGCAGACCTATTTATAGAAGGGTCCCTGCATTGTAAACAGATTAAAATCAGGCCTCTCTGCTGCCGAAACGTACTCCTGTACTTCCCCGTCCGAAACAGGTCTCTGATTCACGGTCCCCCGAGGTCCATAAGGCCACAGCGGGAAACCCGGAGATCTCTCCCATGGGCTGCAGAAGACCCTCTCGTCCCCCCTCCTCAAACCCATCTGCCGAAACCAGCCAGAACGGATACGTCGGCACCGTGCCCCGCCGACGCGGGGACCGACCGGCCACCGGGCAGCCCAAGCCTCTCGGGAGGAAGAGCACTCGGCGGGGCAACCCCCTCCCCACTGCCCGGGCCCGGAGAGAAGGGGTGCCGCCACCTTTCGCTCCCTCAGGGCGAGGAGAAAAGATGAAAAAATAAGGCGCTGGGCAGACCCGGCCGCCCTCCTGCTCTCCTTCACAGCACCCCCTTCCTAGGGAAGCGCTTTGAGGACGTCTACGCCGCCCTGCCTACAGCGGATGAAGCCCCCAAATCCACCTGCCCTCAGGCGAACTGCCGGCGCTCCTGCCCGAAGCCCTGCGCGCCGAGTATATCCCGCGGAGCTGGTACCTTCGAGGGCTGGCGGCTCCCAGCCCCAGCGAGGCTGCAGGCTGTGGCAGCGCGGGCGGCTCCGGCTCCTGCCGCGGCTCGGCGGCTTCCACACTCGAAAATGGCGCCCAAACGGCGAACTCGAACCGAAATTCGTTAGAAAAGCGCGGGGCATGCTGGGAAGGGAGGGGGCCGGCCTCCCGCGGGTTTGAAAGCAGGAAAAAAGCCCCGCTCTCCCGCCATCTTGTTTTCCGTTACTGCGCGGACGGGTTGGGCCGGATGAGAAAGTAAAATAAACCCCCTTCGCCGCGGGGAGCGGCTCCTTTCTTGCGGGGAAGGGAGCAGGGAGACTCGCGGCCGGGGGTGACAGCGGCCGGGCGCACCCCACGTGGAAAGGGTTTAATTTTAGAAGTAGGTCAGTGGGCGGCGCCTGGTTGCTCGGCAACGGGCGGTGAGGTGGTGGGGCAGGGCGGCGGCGTGGCGGTGCTGTTACTGAAATAAATAAGTTTTAAAAAGTTAACTAATAATAAAAAAAAATAGAAATTATGGGGACGCGGCGGGTTCAAAGCCTAATGAATTAGCGGGCGGTGCGCTGACGACACCGAGCCGTGCCACCTGGTCGGGAAGGGCCCGTGAGGTGGCGGTGGGACGCGGTGGGAGGAAGAGGAAGTCTCGCGGGAAGTAGCCATAGAGACGGAGCCGCTTGGCCGCGGGGGGAGCGGGTAGCCGCCGCCTTGGCGCGGCCGCTCCTGTGGCGTCGCGGGACGGAGAGGAAGGCGGGATTAGCGTGAAAGCCGCTGGGGCTCGGGAGCCGGCTGCTACCTCAGCGGTCCTCGCCGCTCTGTGCGCTCCCTCTCGCTGCCGGCGCAGGTAAAGGCGGGTTGGGGGAGCGGCGGTGATCCCCCTCCCATTGCCGTCGGGGAGGCTGGCGGGCGGCAGGTCTGACTCACTGCCGCAGTGGGCGAGAGGGTCCGAAGCCGTGACCCCCTGCTCGGCGTGGGAAGAGGGCTGGGCTGGGCAGAGAGGAGAGGTTGCTCTGGGCGGCGAGGTAAGGGCGGGGGAGTCTCGACCCCTGACTTCGGACGGCCCTGGGGGAACGGACACTGGTTCTCGCCTGAAGAAAGCGCGGGGTTAGCATATCAGCCGTTTGAGAAGATGGAAACTTTGGGTGAGAAGGGGGTGCCGGCACGGCCGGGGAGCAGGCTTTGCCGTCTGTGTGTGTCAAGGGGCTGTGCCTTGGGTGTGGGGACGCAGGTGAGGCTGGAAGAGCAGCGGTTCCCTCACAGCCGCCCCGTAGGCAGCAAGCTCTTGCTCCGCCAACCGGCCGCCATCTCTGCGTTCTGCCGTCTGCCTTTCCCTCCGCTCCCCCCCCGCTCTTGCTCAATCTCCTGCCTCCGTCCCTGATCCTCATCTTCTCCTTCGGCCGCGCTGGAGGGGAAACAGCTGAGGGGAGGAGGTGGCGTGGGGCTGCGGTCTGCGACCGTGGGATCGCCGGACTGTGCGGCCGGGAGAAGCCGAGCCAAGCGCACCGTGTCAGAGTAACTCCTCGTTACGGCTCCATCTGTTTTAAAACTGCCAGTGAATGCCTTCAGTTAACCGGCTGATGGACTTGTGGCGGAGTTGTATGTAGTACGTTCTAGGAGGTTATGATGGATGTAGCTGTGATGACAGCGGGTGAGCTGTGCGCCGTAAGGATGACCATTCGGCCCTTTAGGTTCACAGACTGTTGAAACCGTTTTCAAAAATTATAATAAAGGTTTGGTCTTGCCTTTGAAAGGAAAGTAATAGGTTTTCCCTTGCTACTTACCTTCACGGCTGTGTATCGGCACGAGAGAACTTCAGTGTTTCAACCTGTAACGTTTCAGCAATAAGTTACTAGCATCACTTGGACTTTAAACTATCTAATGTGTTTATACTAAGCAATCAGATAAATATACAGTTAGGTATTGTACAAACAGAATTCCCTTTAAACTCAGGTCTGGTTTGATGCTTATTTTTCCACAGTACTAATGTAATAATACTTAATTTTGATGTTAATATCTTCCTTTTTATTTTTGGCTACATATATATATAGATATGTTTGCTTCATTTTATTGCAGTTATATTTGCATCTCTCTTTTTTAGCACTCTAGCTGAACAACTGAAATGCGACTGAAGATTTCACTTTTAAAGGAACCAAAACATATCCTTTGTCTCAGAACAAACCATAGAACAGCATGTTAATTCTGAATAGTCTTTTCCAGAAAGGATTTCTTTATCATAGGTGTAATTGTACAATATTTGTAAAGTGCGAGCGGCTTTTTATTTTGTTCTTTTCTTCACCTTGCCATTCAGTGCAGCCTTTAAAGGCAACATTTAAAGAGCTGTTGAACACTCTTAAAGTAATACCTTCCCTTTAGAAGCTATCAATGTTTTGCTAGAAATTTTCAAGATTTTCTTTCCCTTTTTTTTTTGTAGTGATGAGTTAAACTATTTCCCATACAGGAATAGCTATCTGCTTCCTTGTAATAGGCATGCATGTAGCAGATGCAAACAAAATTATAATTTTCCTACTAATAAATCAGATGTGTCAACTATATATGATGTGATGTTAACAAGCTGACACATTTGAATTATAGTTGAGTGTTTTGCCCTCTCATTGTGCACGAAGACCATTCTAGAGTTATAACCCAACATTTCAGCTGTGTTTCAATAAGTATGCATCATAATAAAAATTATATTTTACATTATAGTTAGCTTTATTTTTGCTGAGTGTCTGCCAGCTCTTTTCTTGACACCAAAGAACAAAGAAAGAATGACGAATCATATTTTATATATCAAACATACCATGTAATCTTATCAAAATAACTTTCCAGTACTGTTCTGTCAGTTGTGTATAGCCTACATGAGATATTTTATAAACTTATTTTTAATAATAAAAATATTCAGATTTCCTTAATTAAATTAAACATAAAGAATTAGTGAGCTGTGTGGGATGGACTACAGCTGATGAACTATATTCCTGCAGTGATGATCACCAAATTATGAAATGGAACCTTTTAACCAGCGAGACTACTCGGTTAGTGAAACTTCCGGATGACATTTATCCCATAGATCTTCACTGGTTTCCCAGAAGCATAGGTGGGAAGAAGCAGTCCCATGCTGAGAGCTTTGTTCTAACAAGCTCTGATGGTAAGTCAATTTAAAATATTTATAATTTTATACCATTTTGTTCTTATGTCACTCAAATACATGAAAAGTTATTTGAAGTTAAATAATTTGCAATAAAGCAACTTCAAATACCTATGCACCAGTTGTACTAGTGTAGAACTAATAACTACTTCTATTTTAATGCGTTACATTACTGTAATTTTCTCCAATACAGCGTTATCAAACATAGCTCTGTCCGCAGATAAGTAATTTTTAATGTAACATACATTTCTATCATCTTTTTTTCAATTTCACAAACCAGTAGCTTTAAATATGTCTGTACTGCATGTCTACATAGATACCAGAGCAGTTGTAGTTATGAAAACTTATGGCCAAGTGACTGAACTGGCTTAACCATGATGTTTAATATCAATGTAGGCAATTTCTTGGACGTATTTCAAGAGCAAGAGTCTTGAATATCCCTCCAAAGCATCTAGTTATGACTGTTGTCAGTAATACAGTAAGACCAGTACATATGCCCACTGTACTAGCAGATGTATATATATTTGTGTAGATTTAGTATGCTGCTATTTGTTCAATATACTACTGTACTAGTACTGAGCTATATGATCCAGTATAGTAGCTGCTGTATTCCAGTGTATGGATTCGGTTTTGTGGAAGGGAGTTGGGACAAGAAGGTTTAATGATTGTTTGGGGTTTTTTTTTCCTCCCCAAAGAGACTAGGAATTGATTTTACCCAAATGGCACGTTGTCAAATTTTTATTCCTGCATGGAGGCAGATATATTCCTGTCCCCAGTTAAGTGAAGAAATCTTAACAACTAGTTTTATTACTGGTTTATATTAATTATGAAGCAGTCCAAGTCCATACTGTTACGGTCAGAGTTCGTCTCCTTAGTACTGTAATGGTGATTATGTTCCATGCCATCAGGAATTTTCTGTGCAAGTTTTCCCTTTTGGTTTTGGGGTGTTTTTTTCCCCCTTTCCTTAACAACATCCCCCCCCCACACACACACATTTGGAGCCTCCTCTTCTTGGTCTAATTCTTTATTTGAACAAAATATGAAAAATAATATTAAAAATAAATTTTCCTAATGACCCCCCACCCCTTTTTATTCCTGTTACAAAGAATCAACCATGTGGAAACACTGTAGTTCAGATGAACCTTTTTTCCTGAACCTACCAAACCTACCAATTTGATCCTTTATGAAATCTGCTGGTTTACATTGACCTTGTTATAAGAATTATGTTGGGTTAAAGGCTCTGCTAAGGAACAAGTCCCTGATGTAGCCTCGGAGTGCCTGATTGACAGTGCACTTCAAGAACTTGCTGATGGGCTTCGTGTGTTAGTTTGTGAATGATTGCTGATACTTTTCATGCGTAACATCCAAGATCTTGGAGTACAGGGACTTGGAAGAGCCGTGTGACTTGCTTGCAGAAGTTGGACAGTCTTTACGCTGATCCTAATTTTTTATACCTTTGTTTTATTGGGTTGATAATGCTGTTGGAGGTTTCAGAGTAAGTCAGTTAAATTGTCTGGAGCTAATTATGTGCTACAAAACATAAACCATAGTAAACATAGTTTATACTCTTTTGTCAGCGATTAAAGATCTTGATGTTTGAGCGATATTTCTATAGAAATGGTAGTGATGGGAGTTTCGGTGAACTTAAAGCAATATGCTGCTCTAAATCTCTGCCAGCTCTTTCAGGCTGACCAGGTCATGGTCAATTGTGGTAGAGTGTGTGCATCAGGATAATAATGGCCGTCTGCCTGTGACTGGTTGATAGCTTTCACAGGGACCTATTGATAGTTTTAATGGGATTAGTGGAGAATTTCCAGCTAATTATTGCCCATGTTTGGCCAGAATCTTGAATTTGTGGGTCTAGTGTGTTTTTTTTTTTTTTTTTTTGTTGAGGGGAACTAAATGGAAGCTCTTGGCTAGCTTCACAGTGAGCTTGACAGGGAACAGAAGGTTTGTTACTGAGCAGTAGCAGTCTCGAGCTGATGCATCCGGCATGGTTTTCCATATGGATGGAGAGAGTTATTTCAATATATTGAAAGTTACATTTCAACTTTTAACAGAGAGTTATATTTAAATATATATATATATATTGAAAAAGGTAAAGGAAATTCATTCCTTGCAGGAAATTTTTGAGATTTCTCTAACTTTTGGCAATACTTGCACTTAAAAATTAGGAGAGTTCAGTTCACTGAGTGGAGGCCAAGAATTCTTCAAGGTATTTATTACTTTCCAAGGAGTAAATGAATTGAACTTACAAAACAAAAGCAGAAGATCTTTTGGTCAGTGTCTGAAGGTTGGCTCCCTGTTGTTTCTTAGGCACACACGAGGAGGGAACCAAGTAAAATAATTTTTGCAATACTTGGTGCTGAACTTTACAATGCATTTTAGGCATCTGGGTATAACGAAGTATTGCTTTTAGAGCTTTTAAGGGGGAACTGGAAGCTTTTGTGAAAGCTGAAAGGATGATTCATTTGCATCAGTTAATATTTGCATGCATTATAGTATTATGCTGCGGGGTGGGGGCAGAGTTTCCCTAAAAAAAGATATTCTTCAGAAAGTCAGTCAAGGATCAATATTAGCTGAGCAGATTTCTACAGAATTTGTATACTTTTCCCTTCAATGATAAACATGGGGCAGGATTTCAGTAGGTCAACCGGTGCTCTTAATTCCTTGCTTTTTTTCCTCCTTTCTTTTCTTTTTCAGTTTTCACATGTGTATTTTTAATATTCTGGTTCTGTAAAGTTCTAAATTGTATGTGCAAATAGCAAGCAAAAGAGCAACTGTACTGAGTCAGGTCTTCTGTTAATTTATTCTGTCAGTTTTCCAGTGTTATCAAAATACTATGCTAACATTTAATGTTCTGCTTGAATAATGCTTTGACAGTTGAGTGAGGAAAAATCTAAGGGCCACTACTACACTAATGAAAAAAAATACTTTTAAAATTCTGCTGGGTGACCTTTTTTAATATCACTAAGATATGTGACGAAAATAAATTGTATTCAGAAATGTATTTAGAGAAGTTGAAAGTTGGGGTTTTTTCAGATGCATTAAAAAATTAGCACATTGCAGGAGCTGTATATTTGAAAGTACTTTAGTCTAGATGTGAATTCAATGCAAATTTAGGTAAGATATCAGTTCCTAAGTGTAATGTCAGGTAGGTATGAATGCTTACTGGTAAATGGATTAAGTGAAACTGCAACAGAGTTTAGGAATAAAGATTCATGAATAGCACCATGTATAGATAGGCCCGGAATCTTTCCCATGATGTATTAGGAACTTTGCAATTAAGTAGTAGAAGTTGGATTACTTTAAGTGACATAAGTCTGTGGCAGAGATTTAAAGTTCTTGGAGCTTAGCTTGATTTTTTATTTTTTTTTTTTTTCTGTTCAAGACTTTAGTTTTACATGCCCAACAAATTCTAAACTAGTCCCTTAGCGCTGATCTGCGTTTTCCTCGGTAAGAGTTTTGTGTTCATTTGCTTATAACTTCTAACAAACTTTTTTTGCCTAGCCTAAACTTATCATCCTAGGATTCTAGCTAATATTGAAGTACTTCATAAAGATTTTAGCTACAAGACATAGCGAGAGGAAGGTCAGGAAAAATGCTATCTCCTCGTAACAGTAAAAAAAAATAAAAAAAAAAAGAATGAGAAAAAAATTCTGTGAAACGTGTAAGTGACCATGTAGTTACTTCTGTGTTAGAATTGATCTGCACTTGAGAGTCTGTCAATTCTGTTATTCTCCAGCTTTTGTAGATCTGCTTAATTCAGCTTGATTAATTCCACTTTCTTTTAGTGCAACTGTTTCTTGATTGCATGCAACATAAACTGTTTTGGCTAACTTTGCCAAATTTATTGCAGTGGTTGTTTTGAGGTTTTAGGGGTGGGTTCTTTTTGGTTTTTTTTTCTTTTTGGTTGGTTGGTTTTGTTGGGTTTGTTTGTTTGTTTTGGAGTTTTGTTTGTTTTCTTTTTACAAATGTAGGCCCTTCAAGTTGTCATGTTCTCATCACATCTGTAAGGCTTATCATCTGGATGGTGGTGTAGCCGGGATAGGTATTGTCTGATCAAAGTCTGCAGTCCACTAGCTTCCCCTTTCCCAAGGTAACACATTCTTTAGTTCTTCAAGCCAGTCTGATGATCCGTGGTTAGATAATTTTGTACAAGTTCAGTGAGTTGAATTTGTATTCAGCCCTTGCATTACTTCTGGACATCTGGGGCCTTTACTGCTATTCCTGTCCTTAATTTGAATACTGCTATTTTGCTAGCCTAGTGCAGTGTGAAGTAGAAGTGAGCTTTGCTGGATGAATTACTATTAAACCCAAACGATTTATGGTTGTTACAAAGCAGTAAGTGCTCAGCGGTACAAAGATAACATGGGATATCGCAGAAGAAAGATGGGATGTCATTTCTGGTTAAGTGAACAGACTAAATCCCCATTTGTTTATATGTTTTTAGAGTGTAAATGTAAACAAACCTGGATGAAGAAACTTTTTTCCTTAAAGTTCTGTTCCCTAAGAAAATGAGGCTTCCATGACAGGTGTCGTAGGGGGACTGGATGGCAGGTAATCAGTAACTTTGATGCTTCTTGGTGGGTTTTGTGGAATGAGGCAGTGATGTGATGGAAAAATGCCTACTTGAGAGGGCAGGGGCTGCAGGCAGACAAACATTTCATGCAGGGAGAGGTTGTTATGCTTGCCCTCACTGAAGGGAAACATTCGGTGTGGTTCCTTCTTAGGTAGGAGGGAGGCCAGCAGCAAAAGTTGATTTGGTTTACATTTACTGATGGAATGAATTATTTTTTGCCTTAATTAGTTCACAGATCAAAAAAAACAAGTCATGTCTTACACAGGCTAGTATCTTCTCTCTTGTAGGGATTTTTTACCTAGTTAACTGTTGTTAGAACTAAGGGATAAGCTCTTTGCATTGATGGGTAAATTCATCCTGAACATTCAGTTTCTGGAAAACTGTTTTGAGATGTATTTGCAAAAAAAAGAAAAATTGTTGGGTATTTTTGGTTTTGTTTTTTTTTTCCTGGGGTTTTGCTTGGTTGTTGTTTTTCAGTGAAATCAAGATACTGACCAGTGCTAACCTAATTTGTCAAAGCATAAATTGAGATAAAAATGTAATGTAGAAAATTCCCAAGTTTTTATCACCTAGTATAACTTAGCACTTTCAGTAAAGGGAATTTATCTCATACAGATTTTTGTTTGGTTTTTGGGTTGGTTTATTTTTTCTGCATATGCAAGTGAATTATTGCATTGTAAAAGTGCATGAACAAGTTTTGTTTCTTAATTGCTATTTTTTAAAAACCTTACTTTTAAATTTATGTCTAACTATTACTTACATAGTATGCCTTACGTGTCAAGCCTGCAGTTTTCCTGCAACAGCTAATTCATCTCTGTGATAAGGATTTCTGGAAACTTGCTGAATCCAATGGAAAAGGAGTATAATGTCTTTACAGGGTTGCATTAATTCCTGGTTGAACTCCAGATGTTTGTGAAATTAGAGCAAATGTAAATTTAATCCTCTGGGGTTTTCTTTTGAATTGCATCTCTTGTGGGACACTGTTCTTTTGCTTCCTACTTACATTGATCTTCTTGGTGCTTTTTTACAAAAATAAAGAATATGGTCAGCTTCAAACTACTTATTAAGCACAAATTGTAAGTGAATAGACCTATCTTTTCAACATTTTGTTATTGATAATTTTACATTAGGTCAGCATTCAAGAGCCTATGAAAGGTAATGAACAAAACATACGTGGTTTATATTCTGTATTTGAATAGTCTGCTAATCTCCCACTTGAAATTCCTCCAAAACTGGAGAGTCACTTCAAGATTAAGGACAGCTTCTGGCTTCAGTATTTAATAAGTAAAAAAAAAAAAAAAAAAAAGAAGAAAAGAAAACAGTATTTTACAAATCTGAGATGTAAAGAAAGATTAAGTTGAATCATTTCTGTCTACTCCAGGCATACAGCTAAAATTTTCCCTTTCTTTAATTGTTTATAAGGCAGTAAGTTCTAATTTGAATGCCTCTACTCTCATTCTGCTTCAATGTTAAGTTGAAGGCAGAAAAATCCACTGAAAAGTTGCTTTTGGAGCAACCTCTATGTGTGAATGTAATGAAAAAAGCAGTATCTAACGAATCACATAATTTGGCTGTCATCAGTTGTAAATCCGTATGTTGGCAAAGCAAAGATGATATCCATGAAAACTTGATTTGGCCCTGTGCTGCCTAAGTATTATGATACAGTTTTTAAATGCATGATCACATTTTTTCCAGATGAATTCTATGTTAGTGCCTGAGGTAGACCTGCTTTTATATGAAACTTTATTCTTTCCTGCTAGGCTACAGTTCACTATTTGAAAGATGCCTTGGGAAAAAGTAAGAGTTTGTGGAGTGGGAAAGGATGCAAAAGATTGGTAAATGAGTTGAATATTTCCCTGTATAACAGGACTCGATATCCTGTACTCTGTGACATTGCCCGTTGTTTTCCTGATAACTTGACCTAACTGAAGTATTCAGTTGCTTGCCAACTGTCCTTTCATTTTAATTTATTTTTTCTCTTATGTGTTGAGGGTTTGCTTACAGAAGTATTGAGGTCTCACGGATTACCCCTAGGTCAGTGAAAGCTATTGTGTCGATATGTAAAATGCCATAGAATTCTTTGTATCCTTAAAATAGTAATGCTGAATGTTTCAGACTGGATACTGAAAGGTGATGTACATGTTTGAGTTAGATTCTGTGTATGTAAGCTCCTGATTTGCGAAGCTTTTTTTCTTTTCAAGGGAAATTAGTGAACTATGTTCATAATGGCTATGAAGAGCTCAGCCACATAATGATGAATACTGCAGGTGGTGGCATGACAATATTCATAGTCCTATGATCAGATTAGGTGTAAGTGTTCCACAATGAAAAATGTCTTGGCTATAGATTGAATACGTACGCTATGTATCGAAAAGACAAGTAATCAGAAAATAAAACATGTTTTTCAATGTATTATTTTAAAAGCAGAAAAGTATGTTTTGACAATCTAATTAGAGAAAAGAGCATTTAGTGTGAATCCAGTTACTGCTTATGCATAAAAAATAATCATCTCAGATCTGAGAGATGTTCTATAAAATTATTGATGTGTTAATTATATAAAATGTATTTTATGATTATAACACAATGCATTACATGAAGAGTACCAGTACTGAAAATTTTAGGAAAATAAAATTTAACTGAATGAGCAAGAACTGGCCTTAGTGTTAGTTCTGTAAATTCATTAAAAACAGGATTAAAGAGCAGTTCTGAGTACTCTGGTACATATGAATATAAGTGATAAAAGCAAAAATCTGTACTTGTGTATAATATTTAAATAGTCTGTTCAAATTAAACAAATTAACATTTAAATGTTAAAAATTTGTGCAGACCATTCTTTTTCTTCAGTGTTAAAAATCTTTTGCTTAGAAATCTTGCGTTGGCCAAGATTTGTGAATGATTGTGCCTTTTTGTTTATGTACTTATAAGTAAAATGAAGGCAAAGTGTGATTGCATTAATTTGAATAATAGTATGGAGAGCCCTGATAAATGTTTTATGGTTATTTTAAAGAATTATTTTTCTTTGGCTTTAGTCTGCCTTTTTTTTTATGTATTTTTCTTGTTATTGGGGTTGGTTGTTCTGTTGTTGTTTGTTTTTAAATTGAAGTGCAAAATAAAACATGGGAAAACAGAACACAATAAAAGTTGTTTCACGCTTCCGGCAGTGCAGGCAACCTAAATTTTGCCATCTTGGCTACTGCGTTTTGAATGTGACTTTAGTCTGGTGATGTCATGTGGTTTTACCATCTATGCAGTTAACTCTGTTACCACTTCTATACATATTGGTCTTGGTGATGTCATCCTTTACTGAAATAGTCAGGTATTTAGTTTCCAGTTCTGGCTCATCAAGTATGGCCTGTTTTATAATTCATATTCCCAAGCAGGATGTTATTAATGGAAAAATTATCGATCTTAAGTGATGGGACATTTGCACACACATAGTGTAGGATATCTGTGTACTGTTTAGCTCAGAGTTCTGGTCAGGCTGGAAATTGCTTGTAGTGGCTCACTTTCTGGCAGATTAGATAATTCTAAATTAATTTTGGGTTTAAAGTAATTAATTTGAATCATGAAACTGTTCTAAGCCATGCTTTTGTTCTGCCACATGTTTCCAAGTCGTCTGTTGTCCGCTCTTTGGTCCAGTTTAAATTTGATCTTCCTGGATTTAAGCAACATCCCTCATTGGGAAAGAAAGACTTCCTCGTGCTTCTGTTGAAATCATTAATAGCTTTGTTTTTGGCTTCTGTGAATTTCCATAACAGCTCCATAATGCAAGCAGTAATACTTCCTCAGAGCAACGCACTCACTGATGGTCAGATTGTTCTAGCTTTCCATTAGCCTTTTGGTGTTGAGTAATTTTTCAGATCTTAAAAAAACAACCAAACAAAAAAAAAAAAAAGGGAGGGGGGGAACAAAAAACCAAACAAAAACCCTACCCACCACCACCCAAAAAAACCTCACCAAAAAGCCCCACCAAAAACCACACAAGGACTCTCCTTGCCTGCAGTGTATACACCTCTGTTTGTTAGCTTTCAGAAAATGAAATAACACTAGCCAGTTATGTCCCCAGAGACAAATGGAAACTTTAGAAAGACAGAAGAATAGGCAAAACAAAGATTATACATAAAAAAACCCAAAAAAAACCTACAACAAAAAACCCCACCAAAGTACCCCTATACCAGGTTGTAGCTAGTTTCCAAGTAGTTCTTCTGCAAGAGCTCATTTGTTTGGGCTAAACATAGCTGTGAACAATATAATTGCTTCTTTTGTTGGTTTTTGGTTTGGTTTGGTTTTGTTGTTGTTGTTAGTTTCTTGTCTTGTTTTATGTGTGTGTTTTTAACAGAAGATTAACACCATTACAGCCATAGATATAGAGTCACAAAATTAGATAATACTATTTCTATCTTGAACTTTTGTTTAGGGAAGTTCCACTTGATTTCCAAGTTAGGAAGAATAGAGAAGAGCATAGACGCACACTGTGGAGCTGTACTTTCAGGGAGGTGGAATTATGAAGGAACAGCGCTGGTTACAGGTGAGCATTCTCAAAGTGATGAAGTGTTTTGAAAACTAAAATCACAGAAGAACTCTTTCAAAAGAAAGCCTTTTTTTTTTTTTTTTTAATATATAAAATTGACATGCTGTGAAGAAATATAAGGGCACAAAAGTACAGTATTAAACAAAAATTATGAAAATTCTATCGATCAACTGTGTAGAATGCAAGTACTTTATGGGATAAAGAAAATAGAATATTTTGGAAAAATAATTTAATCCTTGACACATGTTCAGAAAATGCAGTCCTAAATTTCATGGTTTATGTTGTATTTATATTCAATTTGAATGAATAAAACAGTCTAGCTTGAAATTCTTTAGAGGAGGGAGAAATGGAAACACAAAATCAACAATATAAATGAAGTTAGCTATAGTAAGTTACTATGTCTTCATAACCACTGGAATTATTATCACTATGTTTAATAGAAGTTAATTTTGCTCTATTTGATTAATTCTGGTTTAGAGTAACGCTTTAATTAATAGAATCAATATTTTCATCTTATTTAGTGCTTCTACTTATTAGATGTTATCCTATTTACTTGAATGTAAATGTTTGATATATCTGAGTGCTTAGATGTTTCATGGATGTTCTGTACTTCATAAAGGCAAATATTTGATTATTTTTTTCTATCTGTTATAAAAAGTACATTGATATCCCTGCACATGCCTGCACATGACACCTGGGTATTTTTAAACTAGTAAAGTTTACCAAGGCCTCCTGAGCATCTTGAAGGTTCCTGTGTTTCTCTTTCTTAATCATTAGGAGTGATGTAGATCCAGCTGCAGTCTAACTGTCTTATCAAGGCTGGCAGAGTGATCTCCCAGTGTCTGCATCTGTACACATCTTTGTGTCCCAAATCTTTTGCTATTTAGTTGCCTTTTGCATTTTTGTCAGAAACTTCTCTCTTGAAGTTAAGGGGTAGCTAATTGAATTTCCTATGATAGATGTCTCCTTTATGGGATTTCTGTTGGTGTCAGAATTTCCTGCAGCCTCCTGTTGATCTAGCACAGCTGATTTCTTTGGACAAATTCCAAGTCAGTCCAGAAGTACTGAAGATAATTTTGGATCTGCTTGTTTCCAGACTCAGTCTGACTCTAAAATGCTGCTTCAAGGAACTCTGCCTGGCATGTCCCTCTGAAATCCCAGAGAGATAGAAATAATTGTTCTTTCTAAAGACAGATTTTTTAAAAAAATTTTTTTTTTTATTTAAAGACTGCATGATACTTACGGGGAGTATGGGAATTCATCACCATATCCAAACAGTTTACTCTCCGAAGGTCAACTACTCTCATACTGCAACTATACTTTGAGGAAGAGTGAATCATTGATGATACCATATCAGCTAAAATATTCTTTATGGCTGTATTTTAACAGTATCAAATATGCACAAATAAGGTTTTTTTTGTTGTGGTGTTTTTTTTGTGGTTTTTTTGGTTGGTTTTTTTTTTTAAATTTTTCAACACTTTTTAAACATTTAAAAGCTACCTCAGTCAGATATAAAAACCTGAAACTTGGTAAGTAAATTACCATTGAATGGAAGAATGACATTTAGTGCCTAGGTGTGTCTTCTGTCTCATTATTTGAATCTGGGAGGCCTAAATGAAGGCCCAGAGCTGTATGTTTCAAATATGATAGCACACTAGGAAATCTATGTTCTCAATGGATCTCAATGGATAAATAACTAAGCTGCATAGTGTATATGAACTTAATCTCTAATAAGTAAACTGAGCTTCTTGGAAACATGCAATTATGTTATAAAACTTAAGCTTTCCAGACGGAGCCTTCAGTTATCTTCAGTTTCACCATTCATCAACTGTGAAGCCTCCAGCTTAATACATAAAATCTGTTCCTACACTCTTCTGTCTCCTCAGAGACTCATTTAATCAGCCTCAGGGCCATTGAACTGTAAATACATGAAAAGTACTAGCAATGCTGAATAGAAAATACAGAACTTGAGATACTTGGAGTGAGGCACTTTCTCTTCCCAGGAACAGCTTCAGATAGGAAGACTGTAGGGATTTTCAGGAGAGGAAGAGACTTGTTGGTAATAGCGAAAGAATAGTCTGAAATATTTTTTCCTTAATATACTGTCTAGTTGCATGTTGGGAAGTCTACATAAACAGTATTGACCCATAAGAAGACCTGGACTTCTTTAAACAACCGTTTCTTAGGTAAATGCAAGCACTATGTTTGTTAGACTTACTATTGCATTTAAGCTGATAGTTTCTGTGATAACTTTACAGTTGGTGAAGATGGCCAAGTGAAAATCTGGTCTAAAAGTGGAATGCTGAGATCCACTTTAGCTCAGCAAGGTAAGTTAATGTTTTTTAAAGTGCCATCAGAAGTTTTTAATTTAGGGTATTATGAAATATAATTAAATCGCAGACCCTAAATCTGTCAGTAATAGTTTGTTTAAGGATCTTAAGGCCTAGATATGCTTAACTAAAATTAAATGTAAATCATAGTTGAATAAAGGGGGAACAGGATTTTTAATGAGATGCCTCTCAAAACAACAACAAAAAAAAAGAACCTAAATAAAATCTTCAAATTAAAAGTATTATTACAACATTTTTAGACAGTAGTTTCAGTTCTGCCCTAAGGATTCTGGAGAGACAAAAGAATTAAAAGTAAAAAAATTCAGTTCCTAATACCAAGATACAGACTCTTATGATGAAACTGAAAAAAAGAAAAGTTATCTCTAAAAAAGCATTGCAAGAATGCTTGAAAGATGCAAAGTGCATGTAGGCTAGTTCCTCTGAACTTCAAAACTCTTAACAGCTCTTGGTTCACCTTCCTAGTTAGCACAGTAACTGCAATTTAGTATATATAGATAGACCTACTGAAGTGAAGATTCCTGTGCTCAGGTTCTTTGTTCTGGGGCCATGGAGCCCGTACCTCGATCTTGGCTTTTTAACTACAGTTTTATGTATACTAGAGCTTTTCAGTTATTTAAGTAAATTTAAAATCACTTTATTATGAAGTACAACAATATAAGCTGCAAATATGTATTTATGGAAGTGATGTTTGTTATTTTTTACATACTATTTTTTATAATCATAATTTCTATCATTCTTGTGCTATTTCAGTGAAGATAGTCAGCTAGATTTTGTTTTTCATACTTCATACATTGAGATCATGTGGCCTTTTGACATTTTTTAAGAAACCACATGCACCTGGGTTGGGTTAAATGTCAGACCCTTATCTGTTTCTAAAACAAATTATCTAAATTCTTTCAACCTGTTGAAGGCATTTTAACCACAGGAGTGAATGTAAAATGTATTTCAATTCTGTTGAGGAAGTTCATATTCAGATGTGATGTTTTTTTAATGCTTACAATGTAAAAAGATAAGCCAACTGAACTGTAATTTTTGAAAGAAAGAAAAAAGTTGAAGCACACACTCTTCCTTCACTATTTCTCATTTGGTATGTTTCAAAGCGGGGGTTATGCCTAATCGCTTATTTGAGGTTTGATGATGCTTGTAAAGTAAGACAAATGTTCTAGTTTGAAATATGCAAGCTGAATTTTCGTTGATTTCTTAGAGTTTCTGCTACATTGTAAAAGTACAGCCTGGGTCCCCATGGAAAAATTGTTTTCTCGTATTTGTCTTTTAAGATAAGATCCTGTGAGACTCAGAAACCCTTTAAACATTAAATTTATAGGATTGTATTCCCACAGACATCTCTGTGGGATCTCCTGACATACCTGGGATCAAGATAGGATTCTGCAGCCATTGCTATGTTGTTTAAGAGAGATATATCATGTTTGAGCTAATTTTTCACTTCCTTCATCATCTCCTTAGGAAATGAAAGGATTACTGTTGCTAACATTCTTTCTACTCATTCCACTCTTTGTATTAGAAATAAATTTTCAGGCTCTTATCTTCGAATGGTGGTCCACATGCCTTTTCTATCTTTGGATTTTTTATTCACTACAAAACCATGAACATATATTTTTCCCTTTTTTAGCCTTTTCAGTAATTCTATGGAGCACTCTGGCCACATGTCCTTCCATCGTGCCAATGGAACAGAATAGTTAGTGTGACTCCATAGCTTCTACTGCTTTCAGCCTCAAGCTGTACCATATTGCTGCTGTTCTGTGTTCTTTGATCCTGATCTCTTCTTCGTCCTTAGATTATCTTAATATTCTTCTTTTAGTTCCTCCTTTCCCTTAAACTGAAACTTTTTTTAAAAAAATACTGTAGTTAGCAATCCTTTGGACCTCCAGCAGACACAACGTGCTGATGTTTTGCTGAGGTCTTTTTTTTCTTTTTTTCATGGATCTTTTTGGTATATATTGGGAAGCCATGCGTTTGTGCTTAAAGCAGTATTTCTCTGTGTGTTCTGTGATGCATACACTGCAGCATGATGCTGTGCTCAGTGTCTATGTGTTCCTTTGGAGAAATCCACAGAATTATGAAGAGTAGGATGTATGAAGTGTTGAAGGTCCACATTTGAAAGAAAAGATGGCTCTGCCAGCAGAAATTTTGATAGTGCTTTGTAGATCCTGACACTAAAAGCGTTTGAGGTGAAGTATGTCATGGCACAGGGGGCCGCCTGCACTGTGTCCTTCTCAGACCAAACATCTGTTTGGAAGGACCAGTGCTGAGTCCACAGTTGCATAGCCTATCTTGAAAGGTCTGCCTAAAATTGTTACTGCTGAAGTTTGCAAACAACTGGCTCTCTAACCCTCCCATTTCTTTAGCCTATCCCACTAGTGAAGCTGACAGTTTTGCTCGTAACTACTCTTACTCCATGACTTGAGAATCTTCAGGGTGAGCAAGTAGGTAGACCTTATGGGTCCACCCTAAGTATCATCCACAGAACTATTGTTTCCATGCCACGCATTTTACCACTTTACCTCCAATGGATTTCTAGTTCTTCAGGTGATTTCTTTAAAATTGAACTTTTCATTCAGTCTTAAAACAGTACCTTTTTTGAATACTTGTCTTTTTGCTCTGTGACTTTCTGATGAGCTTCCAGTGACTAGTATGCTGAGTAAGCACCAAGGATTAATGTGGATGGTTGGTGTATAGGTTGACTTTTTTTGATTAATGGAAACAAAATCACAACAGTTGCAATTTAAACAATTTAATTATAACATGTTTATTGTGAAGTGGAACTTACTTTGTAAGGGACAACTGTGTTCCAAATGCAGCTCTTATTTTTTTTTGTGCTGCCACAGAGTGACTGAAAGTTGTCTGACTTAATGTTTCGAGTCCTGTGAAAGTAAAAAGTCTCACACAGACTTACTGTTGTAATTACCGAAGCATCTGTTGTGGCAGCAAGTGTCAGAGTGACTGCTCTATCACTCCTGCTCTCAGCCCTAGCTCTTTCTCTGCTGTATGCATTGGCCGTGGGAATGGTTCACTGGGAATTAACATCTGCTAATAGAGCACAGAGACATGAAGCAGCCCATCCTGTATGCTTCATGCTGAGATTCCTTCCTCAGATCTCACCTTTTCTGCTCTTTTCACTTCTTTTCTCAAAAAGTATTTTTTTCTGAAGTTGTTCATCATCAGTGCAATTCACTGCAGTTTCTGTTCTGCTGAATTTTTCTTTCCACAGCAATGCAATGTGTTGGCAGTCTTTTCCCAACCAAGTTCTTGTTAAGTGCAGAAGGAAATGAGTTAACTTAGCTCCTGCTGTTAAGCCCTGGAAATTGTGGTTAAGTAGTCAGCCATCATAAAAAAGTTAAACATTTGGTTTAAATATAAAAGTCTTCTGATTGTTAAATCAGCATTAGAGCAGGACAAAAATTAATTTGTTTAGAATTTCTGTACAGCTGGTGGCAGAATTTATGTCATTTTCAACATAAATTGCTGTCAGTAGGAAAATAGCTAGTGCCAGATTTACTTAATATACCTTGTATGTTTCTGTGAGTTGTCTCCTGTAATGACTTAAAAAAAAATTACATCATTCTGTATTTCTGAGTAACATAAAATAAATGCCTTCCTAAAAGAAAATATATGAAGTATAAAGATGTTCAGGAGCAATGAGACCAGCTCTCAGTTTAGAATTTGAATACTTGGAAGATCTAATGAAGTTTGGTGTGCTGAATTGATTTGCTGTAATGAAGACAGTTTTTTGTTCAGAGGGAAAATTCGGAGGCTTAAGTAGTTAAATTATTAGATTGTTTTAGGATGGTTGATATAGCAGCTCAATCACTTAAGTATCTAAATCTCATAAAAATATTCTCATAAAAAGATATTCCTGAGTCATTTTTTTAAATGGAACTTAATATGCAAATTGTGCCAATTTTACTTTGTAAGAACATTTCTTAAGCCTTTGGTTGGGGAGGGAGGGCTATTACCATAAATTAAAGATATCTTAAAAATTTATTTGATCAGTTTTAATTAGTTTGATCAATTTGATACTTAGCAGTTGAAATATGCACGAGTCCCTAGGAAGTGCGTATCTCAGACAATGTATTTCCATTTTCTTCTACTAAAATTCTAAAATCATCAAATACAAACATTAAGATTGTACTAGTTGCTCTTCCTGAGGATTTTTATTTCTCAAACACAGCTTTCAGGGTATAGTTCAGTTGCATTAATGTTGATGTGCTACTTGAGGTTTGTTGCCTAATCTCCACATTTAATCTATAAGGAGATGGGGAGATGGCTCTCCTTCAGGTCCCATGTCCTATCTGTAAGCTCCACATGGTATCTTAGTGAATCCCAGGTGCACTGCATCACTTACGTACTTGGGCTTAGACAACTGAATCTTTAAAGGTGTCAGTTCTGTAAGTGAGAATATTAAGGCTCTTAGAGAAGACCAGAAGCCTGAAATAAGTCTTCTTTTTCCATTTCAGAAGGTATGGAAGCACATTTTAGGAACAGCGAAGAGAATCGTCTGATAGGGACGTGCACGCAGTCCCCTTCCTTGCAGTTTTATATGCACTGTAATGTTGAGGCTGTGCTGAAACTTGCTGTCTGTTGCTGCAGGGCTTTTGCTGTGATAGAAATAAATGTTTGGACATGCTCTTACTTTATTTTAATTGCAAGGAATCAAGTACTGTAATACTTTGATTAGTCTTCTTCAGGGGAGACTAATCCTGTCAAGTATTATGGAAAATATTTGCATAGTTGGCAAGTCTGGTTTTTTTGTTGTTTTTCCATGTAATTTTTCACTTTCCTCTATTTTCAAAAAAGGTAATTTGAAAACTGCAACATGACAGGATTTTAAAATGGAACAGTCAGCTTTGTTCTAGATATGCATTCTGGAATTCTCAATCTGCAGAAAAGTATTTTCAATTAATTGGGGAAAAATCTGTGAAATCTGTGGGCCACTCTTTCTAGTTTTATTTGTTGTCACTGGTTTTGTAAGTTGCTTGTGTATGGGACTTTCGGGTTGTTTATGTGTGCAGCAAAACAAAAATATGTATTATGGTAGAGGCTTAATAATGAAGCCTTAACATCTTACGAAGAATAACGTAGGTGCAGTACAAAGCTTTTTTTACTCACATTTGTGTTCAGTCTCATCATTGTAGGTGAAAATAACTATTTTCTCATGTCTGTTGACAAATATGAAGATAACTGTTGTCATATTGATTTTCTGTATCTCTTAAATGACAATTGTGAATGAAATTGCATCAGAGTATAAAAGATTAGGTAGAAAAGATTATATATATGTATTACATAAATATATCTTGGGAATATACCATATAAAATGAATGTTCATTTTCTGGAGTTGTGTAAAACTTTGCATATTAAAAGTTTTGCAGATTAGCATGGTAAATAGCAATACATAATGAGGTTTGGGAAAGATGCAGTAGTAAAACCACGACGTTAATATGATAGGTGGTGACATGCTGGGCCATCTACCTTGCTTCCTGGGCTTACTTTTGGTACAGACATGTGCTGGTTTTAAATTAGGTATTGGTTAGCATCACAGTTAGTGGTCCCAGCATTGGATTTAATTGTATTGTAGGTTTTCTGGCAAACAAGTTTGTAGGGATTTCAAGGTAAACATGAAATGGTTTTGTAGGTATTTGTAGGAAGTGTCAATAAACAGCAAGAGAGAAGATCTGAAGATTTGACAGCTGGGAATTGAAAGCTGACTTTGTGGACTGATCAGTTGCGAAGGGTTAATGTTTTAATACTTGAATGACAGGTAGACCTTAAAAGCAGCTGTCCATGAAAGGCTTTCTTTGATATAATAGAGAAAATTGTACAAATGGAAAGGGCAGCACAAATCTTTGCAGTGGGCTGGTTAACCATGAGATGGGGATCAGCACATCAAGGTGTGAGAGAGGCACCTGAAAGATGAAAGTTGAGGTGAGAAGGACAATGTCCTATTATTTTGTCCAACTGTATCTTGGAATAAATTGATCAGTTGGGGTCTTTTTAAGAGTGGAGAAACAAAAACAATTAGGAGTATATACATGAGGTTCAGTGAAGTGGAAGAAACAAAATTATCTAGTCATGAAGATTGACTGAAGAAGAAATCTTATAACAGAAGAAGAAATGAGGTAATTTTAATTCTTCCAGAGGTGGTTTTAGAGAGAGCATGAAATGAAGAAACAAGTAGTAAATGTAGTCAGAATCTGCTGGAACAGACCTTGCAATAAAATTGGTGGGTCTTAAGTGATGCATAGAAAAAATTGCATTATGAGAAAAGGAGATGGCTGCTGCAGTAGTAAAGTCATACATGTTTTCAGTAACCCAGATGTATTGGACAAACCATCAATTCATTATTTGTTTTGCATAGAGTTGATTTGTTCAGTGTTAAATTTAGTGTGGCCCCATTGAAAGTAGGAGGTGTTTGATGGTTCACTCAGGTGAATTTACCAGGACATCGCTCTATGTATTTGTGTTTCCTTGAGGAGCATTGGGAGGGTGTGCAGTGTAAGTCTTTAGACTTGTCCTTCTGGATTGCATCTGTGTCTTATTGCTGTTCCTGTGGCTGTCTAACACATGAAGTGAACCAGCAAACACAGCCATAAGTGCAGTCAGAGGAAGTGGGGAGGGCAGAGAGTTGCCCCTAGTTTGGTGTTCTGCCACTTCTGAATTTTTCGGTGTATGGTTTTAAATAACCCATTTGAAGTGGCGATAGCAGTCTGCAGAATTTGATCAGATAAGTCATGTTTCTTTCTGTGTTTCTACAGGAAGACCAGTGTATTCAGTAGCCTGGGGACCTGATTCTGGAAAAATTCTCTATACTTCAGGGAAGCAGTTGATTATTAAACCTCTTCAGCCAAATGCTAAAGTTTTGCAGGTATCATTAATGCATTAAGGTTGTCTCATGCAGCCATGTTAAAACTTTTCCCAGTTATTTACATTTTTGGCAAACATGAAGTGTTTGTACTAAAATCTTCCATGAGTACTCCTCATCCCTCACACCCCCTTTTTAGTTTTGGTTTGGATTTTTTTTTTCAGAATAAAGAGATGGCCCATTTCACTTTTTTTTTTTTTTTTTTTAAAAAAAAAAGCAGCTGTGGATATTCTTCAGGCATGTGATGAAGCATTTCTCTTTTCGTAAATGAAGAAAAAGCAAAAAGATACAGAAGCGTTTCCCTTTTTATTTGTTAAGAAAAGGCAGAAAGATAAAGAAGCAATTGTTTGGAACGTGCTTTTAGTGGAGATGGTTATGCTTTCATTCTGCCATGTCCAGGCTGTATTTAATGTATTTTTCTGCAGAAGAGATGATGTCTGTGCATTTGTATTATTGGAAACCCTAATCTACATCTGAGTGTATGAATGCTAGTAAATGATGTATGATATATATTAAAAATAGAAGTTATCAGAATTATTGCATTTATGTTTAATTTTTTCCATTTCAGTGGAAAGCCCACGATGGACTTATTTTAAAAACTGACTGGAACTCAGTTAATGATCTTATTCTTTCTGCAGGTGAAGATTGTAAATATAAGGTGAGTACTGTTTAACTTTTTAGGGGAAACTAAATGACCAAAAAAATTACTGAGTATTCTGTCTGTTTTCTAGTTTTGGTAGTACTTGGAAGTTCAAAATTAAATAAGAATTCTTTCAGTGTTCAAGAAAAAACTTGTTACCCTAAGTTAATACATCTCACTCTGTCTAGTAACATAAAATCAGGTTTTAATTTTTTTTTTAATACGGCAGAATGAAAATAAGGTAAAATGCAAGTGAAACAAACTCCAGAAGGAAAATATGCAGAAATATAGAAATGATTACTTGAAATAGTATAAGCTATGACATATACTGAAAAAGGTAATGACATACAAAATTAGAGGAGGTAGAGCTACTCTTTTCTATTACAGGAGTATTAGTGAATCCCTTAGGAAATTTTTTGATTAGGATGTTCTGTATCCAAAATAGAAAGCACATACTGTGTTTCTTACCTTAAGTAGGAACTTAATAATTGTATTGTATATTGGTTCTAGCATTCCCTAAGTGTATAATGGCTGTGATAAATACATACACAATGAGAATTTAAAAAAAATTATCAAAGTGTTAAAATCAAATTACTTTGGTCTGTGAGTTGGCTTCCTGGTATTCTGTTGATTTCAATCAGTGAGAAAACCTTGATCTGGAAATTTGCAGTTACAAATGTTGGGAAATGAGTGCAAATGGAATAAATGTGGTTATTTTACAGACTTACAGTAATTTGCAAGAAATAAAACCCATTAGTTCGAAATATTTTATACAGAATAACGTAATATTTGCCGTAGCAGGAAAGTGAAGTCTATTACATTAAACAAACCAATATTGATTAGAAACAACATGTAATGAAAAGTGAACTACTATGCAGTTTTTGCATAAAACTCTAATAAAACTGTAAAACAGTTTTTTCTAGTTCCACTAAAGGGCAATGAAATAACTTAGTTTATTTCTGCAATTTCTATGATCCAGAGGTAAAGTAATAGCTCTAGAATAATGAAAAATACACCCAAACTATGTTCGTTTTTTTTTTTTTTTTTTTTAAGGTTTGGGACAGTTATGGACGTCTATTGTACAGCTCACAGCCCCATGAGTATCCTATAACATCTGTTGCCTGGGCTGTGGATGGAGAATTATTTGCTGTGGGGTCTTTTCATACTTTGCGTCTATGCGATAAAACTGGGGTAAGTAATAACTCTGAGAAATAGCAGATGCGGAATTGTACAAATTTATTGATAACACAGTGGATACTCCTGATTTATGTGGACAGGTGGGTATTTTTATTAGCAAAAACTAGTCATGACTTCCAGCACCTTTCTGCTATGTGCATCTGACTAAGTATTGCCTTGATATGCTTAGCTGCACTTCTAAATATGTTTTGGTTTGGATAAAAACTTTTTATAACATTTTGCTTTTCAGGACATTAACTTTTTCTGTGCATTTTTTAGCTTTTTTCCTTAAAACACAAAAGAGTTTACAAGCATGTCATGTAAGGCAATCATAAAATGCAGTTATTAACCATGAAAAACAAGAAGCCTGTAACAATAGCCTATCTTTAAATTGGAAGCAGAAGAACAATGTCCTGTGCTTTTACTATTTAGATTTTTTCCTTAAAAAATACTAAGTTGACAAGCACATCTCTTGAGGAGATCACCAAATGCAGTTGTTAGGCATTAGGAATGACAAGGCTAAAGCAGGAGTAAAAGAGGATCTTAGAGAACCTTCATGCTACTTCTGATGGCTAGACAGGGCACAGGTTTTCCAGCTAAAGACATACTTTAATCCTCTCATCTGTGTGTCTGTATTACTATTCTTCTATTACTGCTAGAGAAAAGAAAGGCTCCAAAGGTATCTCCTTTAGTTTCTCTTATCATCTTCTCTCTCTCTTTTTTTTTTTTTTTTTTAATTAAAATTAATATAACACTGTTTTATCTGCTGGTAGATTTAACACTGTTTTATCTGTTAGTACTCTAAATTTGCCCAGACCACAGATTGACCTGATTGTCTCTGGGGAATTTCTTGTGGTTCTGCAATGATTTGTTCAGCCTTGTGTTGCATAGAACCTTGCTGATTTGGAACTTTTCTTGTCCCATTTTCTATCTCTTTTCTTCTTGTCTTTGTTACTGTTTGGCTTACATTGGGAGAACAGTATTTGCTGTGATGTTTTTGGACACTGCAGTCATGGTTCTCCTTAGCATGAACTTGGACTACGTGTTTCAAGTATTTTTACATTAGTGAAGAAGAGCCTGTAAAAATTATGTAAGAAAAGGTGTTCAGGAAAAGACCTCTGAGTCTTCATATTTCACTTCCTATACTGATTCTGATTTCGCTGATCTTCACTGACAGAGTAAGTGTAAGCTAGGCATTAAATTAGAAATGGAGGTTGCTTCTGTTTTCTGTGCCTTTTCCTCTTACTTGCTTAGAAAAAATCCTAATGCTACTTGGTCTGTAAAAGTAAAATTTTATTATAATATTCTTGAAAACAAAAGTACTTGCATGCAATTTTCTTTTGGAAAGTATTAATTTTCTGTTTTTTAAAAAAGTTGGTTTATTTTAATATCTACATTTTTAATGTCTTTATGTTAAGGACATTTTTGTTACCTGTGTCTAACAAACACACTAGGAAGTTAGAAGAGTAAAGTAGCGAATAAAATTGGAGCCTAAAGCATGAACTTGTGCAAAAGGTTGGATTACTACTCACATAGGTAAAAAAGATTCTGAAATAGGTATAAAAATAATGAAGTAAAGAAGATATGTCTCTTTGGTTTAACACTGGAGAGAAGATTGCAGTTTCCATCATCTTTTAAATAAGATATATCTTACTGTTAGATTTGTTTGCATTGGTTTTGTTCAAAATTGGATACTATTTCTCTTTGCAGAAGAAAATGGATAAATTGTCCCTTTGTGTGCAGTCATAAATACTTTGCGGTCATGCCTCAGCTGTTAGAGGGTAAACACTGAGATGATTGTTAAATGGGTACATTACCAGTGGGGACACCTCTTCCTCTCCCTGGCATTCTTCTGGCTGGGTTAATGTTAGGCACTGATTGTGGAATTTTGTCACCCATCTTTACCAGCTTGGTGCATCTATCTACTGGTACACCTGCTGCTTTTCTTTGGGAGGGTCCTTTAGGATTTCCTCAAGGCTTTTGTTCCTAGGCAAGGTGGATTGGAAGATTTTTCTCCATTTCAATATGCCACTTAACTCCACTTATTATGTAATTAAAAAAGTAATCTACCCTGACTGTCACCTTTCCATCCCCTGGGGTAAATATGTTGTTGTACAAGTATTTATATGCACATACCATATTTCACCTCATGAAGCCAAATAAAGTATATTTGTGTAAATTTCTATGAGGATAATTATATCTGTGTTGGAAGACATTATGTAACATACATTGGTTTAAACAATCAGACTAGCCGTTAGTATTTTCTTAAAACAGCCTTTTAAACCATGTCTTCTTCTACAACCACTTTCCATCTCCTTTCTGAGTACTGGGATCAGTGTGCTGTATCAGCAAGTGGTAAACTGAAATAAATACACTCTTGTATGGGCAAGGCTAGCAATTTAAATTGCATTTTGCACTCAATTGAGATTTCTGCTTAAATGTGGCAAAGACTGCACATTTAAGGTGCAGTGGAAAAGGAAGAAAAATACCAGACTTGTTTTTTTTTTTTTTTTTGCTGTCATGTATGCTGTTTTGTAGCATATAGCTTGTGTTTCTAATCCCCAGGGCCTTACTGTTTTTCTTGCTAGTTATTATGTAATATGATTTACTGTAAATATTTTTCCAACTCCTGATAGCTGAAAATCAGTAATTCTTTAATCAGCATTGAATATTGAATAGGCTTGTGGACTTTGAAAATGTTAATGCAGATAGATTTATTTTTTCATAAAATTAAGGGTTCTTTTACCTGGTTTATTACTCAACTTTAAAGAAAGACAGACACATACAGTAGCTAGTGCCAGATGCTTTTGTCTGTTTAGCAGCTACCAATGATAATTTATTATTTTTAAAAGTCATGATTTTTCATGCAAGTTTCTTTCCTGCCATTGAATGTAAATAGCTGCTAAAGAAGTAGCTTTGCTAGTATTGAGGGGAAAGAAAGAATGATTCACATACCACCAGAATGATGGAGTTTGAAGAGAACCAGACCTGGCTTTTACTGGTCAACATAGACTTTTTTATTATGTCTGATGTAATGGAGCTGTATTGGCTAATTGCTCCTCAGGGAGCCATCAGGCAATATATATATATATCATTAACTCTTCTCTAGCATATGTGTTCAGTTTGGGAGCATAATTAAATTAAATTCTGTTAGTGTATGTTCTTTTCTCCTTTTCTTTCTACCTGGATACTTGGTTATAGCAGCTTTGTGTTAAAAAAAACCCTTCAAATCTAATAGTAACTTTTAGAAATTTTATTTCTTTGTTTAAAAATCACTTTTGCTCTGATAGCATTATGTAGATAAAATAATTATGCCTGTCCTACAGAATATCAAACAAAATATATTTAATGTTGAAATTCATTAACTGCTTTAGTGCCCATGCTCATTAATCCTGCAGAGATAGCTAAGATTAATGTATACGTATATTGAAATGTAAAGCTGGATGGATTAATGAATAGACTTAAGCCTTCCTGGTGTTCACAGCTTTTTAGAATCTAATCACTTGGATTGTGTGCAGTGCTTAAGAAGTTCATTTATGTAAGCTATTTCCTGTGTCTCTGCATGCTTCCCTTGACATTACTGATCAGGTCAAAATATTTACAGAGTAAGAGATGGTAAGAATGACTGAAATTCACTAACTCCTCCTTGACCATTCCACTCCCATATAAGTACCTTAGAAAATGGACCATACCCATCTGCTCCAAAGACAGGTTGCTTTCCCAGTGCCTTGGAGACTGTAAAAGGATAATTGATAAAAAACTTTAAAGTGAAACACTGGTGAAATTAATCCTTTTAGAATTGCCAGCAAAAGTTAGCAAATATGAAGATCAAATTTAGTTTTTAACACCTAGTGCATTGAGGAGGACTTTTAGATTTTATTCTGTTAATGATTTATTTACCCTTAACGGGGATTGATCAGTTTGATTTGATTTTTGGAAGTTGTTATTTTCCAAATAAATTGTGCATTTCTTGTTGAACATTTTTTTATCTGGTGATTTTTTTTGTACAATCTGTTTTCATAAATTTATGTTTGACTGCTAAATTTTGTTCTTTGATTTACTTCTATCTTGATTTCATTACTAGGCTTAGCAAATGGTTTGTAGTGAAAGCAATTCTCTGCATAAATTTGTAAGTTTATGTTTTTAAATGATTATGCACATTCTACAAATTTTCTCTTTTATTGCAGAATGAATTGTTAGCATTTTACTAGACTGGTAATTTGCAGATTTGACAGATTCCATTATACATGGCTTTTTATATTCCATGGCTGTTCCATAGCAAGCCACAGAATATCTAATACCTAATATTTAAATATCTAATTTTACTAGAAATTCTATAAAAAACATTTGGGAAACTTAACAAAGTTTAGGGAATATTGCTTAATATCTGTGGAAAATAAAACATTCTGCCACCCCATTTAAAACAAGCGTGAGTATGGTGCTATGCCTAAAAAATTATTGAATTCTGTGGTAACGTGTTTCTGTTCAGCTTTTTCTCAAAAAGATGCAGACTTGAACTTAATGAAAGTCAATTACATTAGTTTGTTGTCCAGGGTTGGTCATGGTTAACTATAGTTAATATAGTTAACATATTTAACGTAAGTATGTTGTATGTTAAATAGTTAGCAGTGTTTGTCCTTTTTTCCTTATTTTTTTAAAACTATTGACAGATGAGTTAAAAAGAGCATCTAAGAATTTTGAAACTACAATGTATCAGGTATCTACAGAGAAGCTTTGAAAATAATTTAAGTGTGTAGCATTAAAGCTGTGATTTTCATTCAGGACAGTAAATTGTGTAACTAATATAAAATTTGTCCTTTAAAATAACTTTAGATATTATACAAATGCAAAAGAGCAAGATTTTAAAAGTATATATATGCAGTGCATGTGTTTTTGTATTATCCTGATAGTGCTGAGTTGCCCTAAACTAGAGTACTATGAAACCCCAAGCAAATCTGTTTTCTATTGAGTTACTATGAGCTTTGATCCCATTACATTTAGTTTTAGTCTTTTTCACAGAAATATGCATTTGGCAGTGTAACAAAAATAAGTGGGTTTTTTTTTCTGTGCTGTCTCTATTTCGTCTACCTTTGTTAGTCGTGATCCTGAATTTTTTGTAGCTCAATAAAAGAATAAATATTACAAATAGGTTTCCCATGGAGTTATGTTGTTGACCAGTTCTTTCCAAGTTGGCATATTTTAATTTATTGGAATTGGTTAATGTAACTTCTGGAAGGAAATGAAAATGTGGATCATCTATGGAAGTAATAATGTATTTACAGAACTGCATCAGTGTTTCATTTTCTTAGGTTAAAAATTTATATGGGACAGTTTGTCATACTGTTTTTAGTTTTTTCGTCTAATAATTGTAAATATGTGCTTGGATTTCTGGAGAATTTTAGATATTCTCTGTTTTGCTTTGTTCTTCTTATACACAGCTTTATACCTTACATGGAGATTGTGGCTTAGTCTTGATAATATACATTAATTACTGGGGTCAGGTCCAATAAAGTTTAAGGCAGCAACAGGAATCCTTCACAGTTCCATACTTCAGTAGTTGTGTCAAGGATAGTTTCTCCTCTTCAGGTAAACTGCCCTATATTCACACGTAGTGCTGGGTTTCCCTACCTCCTCTTAGACATATTGTCTCTGGTTTGTAGAGTATTTTGTGGAATCCTGTGGGGTAGGAATTGAAAGCCTAATAAGTCTTATATTGTAAATTACTTATTATACTTAGTAAAATTTTGGTAGGGGATGGGGGGAAAGGATGGGTATGTATATAGACATACATACATATATATTTCCCACGAGCTAACTCCAGATATGTGTGCATATTCTGGTGTTTCTAATGAAACTAAGTATGGATTTGCTTTGGATAATTGATTTCTTAAATCTTGTAAGATTCAATTTGCCTTCCATAGCATCAGAGAATTAATAGTCATTTTCTGATGAGAAGTTCCTGGGCAGTTTGCACTGAAGTGTCAGTTCATCACTCAGATGTGAGAGTTCATTGCCAGCTTTTAATGGACATTCTGACTATAATATATTTTCACAAGCCAGCTCTCTCTGCACTAATATGAAATGCCTTGTGGGACAGAAGGAAAACTGACCCTTCACTGGAGAGAGAGAAGAAAAAAAAATTAAAAAAAAAGAAAAATAAAAAAGAGTAGAGGTCCGTAGTTTCCGAGGACCTGAACCTTTCTGTGTTGGCCTTGGATGAGAGGCTGCTTCTAGCATAATCATCGTGGTTTATATCAATTGGGACATAAGAAGAGCATGTATTTGCTGTTAGTCCATTCTGCACTCTGATTCCTGGAATGGATTGTAGGGGAGATTGCACATTTTCTTTTCATAAAAAAAGGCAAAATAACAGCCACAGATTGTTTTTAAAGTCAGTGGATTAGATATGCTATGTAGATTCTGACATCATGGGGAGGTTCAGCAGTATCAGCTTTAGCTCAGCTTATGTCGGTATTCCCTGTTCAAAACTCCACATATGGAGCTGAAACAGAGACAAGCCAGTGTCCTTTGCACAGCTGACGTCAGTATTACTCTTATAATTTAAAATACAAGAAAATACTCCATCTTCACTATGTATTTTTTCAAAACGATTATGGGGTAACCATTTTTAATTTACTTTATTCAGTCCAGAAATAATAACTAACTAGATCTTTTGTATTGAGTCTTGGAGCATCAGTATTGTGGATGTGAAAAAGACCGTTCTTGTTCCTGGGACACAGAGTTCTCTGAATCTGCTCATTGAAATAATTTCACCAACATCTCAAAAGCCTACTCAGTTTCTATTTATGGAAGTCAGACAGTATTCAATGACTGTAGTACTTAATCTTTTTTACTACATTGTGCAATCAGAAAAGGGAAGCTTAAGTTATTGCATTTATGTATTTATTGAATATAATGAAACTTTTATAGCTACTAGTTTTGTTCTTGGGTTTGTTGAATTAAATAAAAAATTAATTATGATGGAGGAAAAGTATAAGCCAAACAGTAATACCACAGTATAATATTGCAGTTAATGTTAGAACAACATTCATACAGTCATTCATATAGTCATATTCATACCCTTTTTTTAGTTTTCTTTTTAAACTCAATGTATCTAGGAAATACATAACAGATACTTTGTTTTTTTAAAATTATTGTGTCTTATAAATGGAGAGCTAAATGATTTTTATTGCAACATTTTGTGTACATGATAAATGTACCAGACATCTGCAGAGAATATGAATCATTGGAGTGGTCTGAATTATACTGAGAGCTTTCAGAAATAACTGGAAAATATAACTTTAATTGCTTTATATATTAAAAAAAAAAAAAAAAAAGGTTGTAATCTGGAAATATTTTACAGAGTATTTCAAGTACCTGGAAAAAAGACTTCTGGTTTAAAAAGAGTAGTTTTTGAAATGTGTTCTCTCAGAGCTGCAGTGTATTTGCTGTGCACAAAGTAACAGCACCAAAGCCACATTCTTTAAGCTCCTTAAACTGGTTCTTAGTTGATGGCTTGATGCCCCTTTATTCTGACTGATGGGTAGATTCTTGATCTAAGGGAAATGACCTTAGAAACAGCCTTGTCTTTTTGGGAGGATCCCAATTTTCAGTTTTGAAATAGTACTGCTTGAAACTGTTCTTGGACAGATCACATCTGGCCAGCTGTGAAAAATATCTCTCAAATGCAGGACATTTATAGAGTGTTCTCTGAGTGTGCTTGTTACTGTCATTTCTTCTACAACCTCAAGAGCGTACTCATTTGCCATGTAAGGATGTCAGACATAGTTAAATAGTGTGCTTCTAATTACTATAGAATGTTTCATACAGAACTCAGCCCATTGAGACAGAAGAATTAGGTTGTGGCCTTTTCTCCAAAAATTGCAATTGCCTTTCCCCAACTGCAGATCATATAGACAGGGAATGGCATGTCTGTCAGCCAAAGAGACATGAAAGCTGAAGCCTTAAAATGGAGTGCTTCAAATTGGAAGTTCAGTCAATGCTGACATTGTCTTTCACTCTGCCTTACATGTATAGGCAGTAAAAGAGCCTTAATGCAGGAGGTCATCTTATATAGTATTCTGCAAATCATTAGCACAGCTGGAAGATTGAACATCCCATTGTGTTTCCTTGCTATTGAGCGTTTAAATCCGACACCTTTATTTTACTGTAATTCTGATTTCATGAAGACTTTGTGAGAGAGACTTACTGTTTCTTGGGTTTTATGTGTACTGCAAAAGAAATCAGAATATGAAATGTGTTAGATACATTAGGTGAGCATTTTCTTCCAACTGCCTCCCCTTTAGTATAATATCATGTTTCCAAAAGTCATGAGAATACGATGTCTACATTTAACTTCAGTCATGTTTTTTCTTGCTGATTTGAAGATTTCACATGTATTTGAATGTACAGGTAGTTCTTCAACTGCTAAAAGTTTTTAAAATATTATATTACATAGCTCTGAGGAGGCAGGAGTTGAGAGTTGCTTCTTAGTTTAAAACCTGATTTAATGCCTTCCTAAAAGTCCTTAAAAAGGTTATTTAATTTGTTGTTATCCATGGTCAGAGAAACAGTTATTTGGAGATTCAGAATGATTTGTATGAACTGTATTTCTGATATACAAGAAAAAGAAAACAAGTGTCTTGGTCAGAAAATTCTTCTAGTTTTGATAGACGTATATTCCGGTCTGAAAATTCTTCCAGTTTTTTACAAGAGTGTATTAATAAGTATCCAGATAAAATGTAGGGAAGTCTCATCTATAAGGCTGGAGGAATTTAGGAATAAAGTTCTTTGCTGGCGGAAATTCAAATATTAAAAAGGAATAAAATTAGATTTAGTATAAATGGAAGCTTCTCTTGTAACTACATTCATGCCATGGATCAGAAGGAAAAAAGCAAATGCTCGGTTTAATACCTCTTCCTTGTTCTTTGTGCTAGGGGGATTTATAATTTTATTCTTTGCAATGCTAACAGCTTGAAAATATGGGAGGATGTCAAAGGCTGAGAAATCACATGCTGCTTCATTAATGGTCTTCCTCTGCCTTTGCACCCTCATTGCACTGGAGCAGGCAATTCCATATTGCTGCGTGGGCAGGATGGGGGGCGATGCGTCCTGGACAGAGGCAGACAAGGAATTAAAATGTTAGATGCAATTTACAAGCTGTTGCTAGAGAGTATAAAGCTCCTTAGTTATTTTTATTAAAAGCATCTTTTATGAGCCAGCCCACAGTTCATAAACTGCTGTGTAATCTCTGGTATCCTTTGCCAGAGGCTGGCTAGCTGCATGTCTCCTGGTCTCTGACTTCCTACTGATCTGCAAGGTTTGTGACTGCTGCTTTCACATCTTCCTCCTAGCCAAACAATTTTGGGCCTCCATTTAAAAAGCAGCAAACCAAAGTGATAACCATATTTTAATAGCCGTAGATGATGTAAACCAGTAGTAGTAGATGAAGGAAGATACTGGCCATAGTATGCAGAAATGCATCATTTAGGTCTAAGCAAGCCTTTCCACCTTGCACAATCCAGTTAGCAAATACACAATACAGAAAATTTTGTCTTCTATTTGAATTTGTAGCTGCATAGGAAAGCACGTACACTGCTTGCTTTGATAATAGGGTTCTGAAATAAAGTTATTTGACATGTTCCTCCACAACATTAAACTGTGATACTCCTCTCTGAGCCCCTCTAAACTAGTCTAAGATGAATGCAATGCACAGAACTGTTGTTTCTAGCTCTCTCCAGAGCTAGACCCAGTGTCACTACTTTGATTGCAGTATTGTTTTGATTTGTTGCTTTTATTGAAAGCATAGCAACTGAAAATTTTTAATACATCCTTCCCCTGTACAACAATATAGACTAGAGAAAAAGGTAGGCAAGGTATCAAGCTGCTTTTTTATGTTAGGAAGAGAATAGTATTCAGGCTTTGTTTTCAGAGCTTTCCTAATCCACCAATTCCCTTATGTTGGAATCACAGAGAAACAACACAAGAGCTTTGCAATTCTCTGGATGCTGGGATAGGAGTACCTTGTTTAAGTAGTCTGATTTTGCCCAGGACTTGCTGCTTCTATATTCAGGAACTGCTGTCACTGCAGCATAAACTGAATGCATTACACCTAAGACCATAGCTGCTTGCACTTGTGTAACCAATATAATTGGTTCTAAGTACATTTGCTTAATTTTTATGTATTGATAGTCTAGATTTATAGTAAGTACACTTTCAATGTATTGTGACTAGATAACTTCTACTTAATGTACTAGGCATTGTGACATTTTTAATTTCTGCCATACCTGATGGCTTTCCTTTTTGCATCCTTGTTTGTTAAGAGTCTGGCTTAAGACATCTCTTTGGTCAAGCAGTAATAAAAAGTTAGTTCGTTGACATTTCTTAAAAAAATGTAAACCTGCAAATCTATTTATTACAATGAATCATTTCCAAAAAGTACTAAAAGCATTAACAGTTCTTTTCTGTTTTTCTGCAAGTGGTCTTACACTTTAGAGAAACCAAACACTGGCAGTATATATAATATTGCTTGGTCTATTGATGGTACTCAACTAGCCGGCGCATGTGGCAATGGACATGTCATTTTTGCCCACGTTGTGGAGCAGCGCTGGGAGTGGAAGAACTTTGAAATAACTTTAATTAAGAGGAGAACCATGGAGGTAATCTTTACAGTTCAGAGCTGTGCATTCTCATTATTAGCTTTCTAAGGCTTTTTTTAATACAAAATGGCTATTTTTAATCCTTGACATAACATTATGCTTTTTTTCCTATGTATGTATGACTGAAAGCATTTAAGATCATAAAATGGCCAGATTTAGCAAATGATATAAATAATTATCAGTTGTACAGAAGATCAGATCCATATAAACCAAACCCTACCACCAGATGGACCAGGATTACATAACTCAGAAGTACTTTATCCTCTAGAAACCTCAAAGCTCATTTGAAGAGCATGTGAAATTAGCTGTGAGAGGCCACTTACAAGAGAGAACATTTCAAGTATAATGAAGATGTTTATGCTGAAAACAATACAAATACATTGGCCAAACCCAAAGCATCATATTAAATAGTATTACAGTAACTGTCAGCAAAGATGAAGCTGCATAACTAGGTGTGGATAATACAGAGTAGCTTACTTTACTTAATCTGCATTCATGAGTTGTTTGAGGCACTGATGCATTTTGTGGTAGCTAATACTTTAGTAAGATTTACAGTATACCTGTTTCTAATGAGTTATGATGAATGTTGCTATCTTAGGGCATTTCCAGATAAATTTGGTTGCTGACTATAACTGTAAAGAGTTGTAATACGCTTTTCTGCACCACATACTGTATTACAGCCTAGAATCAGATCCTTCAAAGCTACAGAAATTTGTCATATATCATATAACATACACCAGGTACCTGCATGGTGCTTCCAGCTGAGTACTGAGCAATAGGAATTGACCTCAGTGGGAGCTGCGAAGTCTCAGCACTGCTGGAAATGAAACAGGCACCTACATGGGGTTTCTGGAGCTTAAGTTTAGGATCCTTCTTTTGAAAAATCTTGGCCTGAATCCACATTTAGGTTACCAAATATCTGGGAATTAATACAAAAATATGCATTTTTACCTTCTAATTCGCCCTCTGTGTTCCCAGACACTGACTCACAACATTCACTTTCTGAACAAGGGGATAATATAAGATTTCCATTCTTACAAATTTTCCAAGTTACACATTCAGTATTGGATACTTGGCTTATATTTTAAATATCCAAGTCAAGTTCTTAAATTCCTAATTATGCCCTTAAATGTTTTTTGGGGTCTTGATTCTTTTAATCCTGAATATGTAACTGGGAAAAGTTGTAACAACAGAAGTGCTGTATTGCAGTTTGGTCCAGTGGGTGGGTTAACATGAGTCAGTGTCTGGGAACACAGAAGACAAATTAGCAGGTAGAAATTCATATTTCTTCTTTCATTCCCAGACATCGACTCGTAAGAGATGGGCTCTGTGAATAATCTCCAGGGTGTTTGAATATGCAAACAACTGAGGAAGTATAGCTGAGCCTTATTCAGGACTAATTTTTTATTTTATTATTTTATAATAAGTATTTATAAATAAAAATAATGTAGGAAAATATTACCTACAAAATTGTTCAGGATGCATTCCTTTTTTCTGAGTACTACAATAGCTAAGTTAATTATGGACATACTGCTGCAGTGGACATAGCAATTAATATGTCTTTGGAAATAGTTTCTAGGCTTTCATAATAATTGAGTTCAGTCCTTGTTTTGCAATTGGTTGCATAATGGAGAAAATGGAAAAGAAGCTACCACCCTCAGAATGGTGACATCCTAAAAAAACTCCAACCACAAACCCAACAAAAAAAACCCCAAATAAACAACCAACTAACCTCCCTGTCATACAGTATGTCCTTAGAGTTTAGCTACCTAAAATCTTTGAGCTCAAAAAACCTTTGTCAATTACAGGCAGACTGTGATTTTCTTGAAACTTTAAAATTTATTGAGTAAATTTTCACAGTAATGGCAAAGGCACAGCCTGTTCACCAAGGCCATCTCCTAAATTTCCCTTACTTCAGAGTGTGCTACCATTAAAATATGTGCTAGAGTTATTCAACATCTAGACAACATATCTATCCAAATCTTGAATGTTGGTGTATTGTTTTGATGGGATCACTGAAATATTATATTTCAAATATTTAGATAATCAGCAACTGAACACTGAGTCTTAAAATGGGAATTTTCACACTTCCCTGATCTCGGATGGTTTTCTCAACTGCATGCATAGTATTCTGCTTATATCCTATGTATTCCAAATACATGTTAATTACTGCTTTCTTTTAAGGAACTCCATCCAGCTCTTCATTGTTTATTCAGAGTTTATAGAACCTTTGAGGTTTCACCACTGCTGTGAAAGTGACTGCTCCTACATAGATATGTTCTGCTAATGCATAGTAGTACCAGCATGTACTTTTAGTAAGACAAAAAATGATATTTCACTAGTTAGTTTTCATTTCAGTTATTGTCATTTTATTCAGCCACAATTTTCTTTTGATTAGGTGCACAATGTGATTAATGATGCAGTAGATCTATTGGAATTCCGCGACAGAGTTATTAAGGCCTCTTTGAACTATGGACATTTGGTTGTTTCAACTTCTCTTCAGTGTTACGTGTTTTCGTAAGTAAAATAAATTCATGAAGCTGTCTCAAGTTTAACAGTTGTAAGGACTAGCAGAAACATTATTTAAAGTACAGTAGTTAATTTTTTAATTTTTTATTTTTAACTAATTGAGATACTCTATGGAACCTGGCATCGTCTACAGCAAACTGTGTTGGAGTATAGTTGCCCTCGCCCTGTCATCCTTTCAGCTTCTTGCTGGTGCTATGACTGCCTGTTCATTTGGCTACAAATATTTGGCAGCCTTTCTTTTCATGTAGAGGCGGCAGGAATAGTGGCTGGATGTGTCTGTGCCTCCGTCTAAAGACTCCTTTTTTTGGCTGTTGCTTCTGGCATGCCATTATTTTGGAACAGAATAGGAAGGATTCAATCCTGCATCACGTTTTAAGAACATGATATTGTTTCATATGCTGATATTTAAACTTTACTCCTAAAGGCATTTACCTTTTCAGTGTCATAACTAATGCTAAACAATAACACAGCCTGTAATAGGGCACACAGGAGAGGGGCTCTTTCCTACCTCCAGATGACTGCAAAAGAGTTGAACCACAATTAAGAAATATTTAAAAAAACACATTTGTAAGTATGATTTCGCTGTTTACTAAGACTTCTAGGTTAGCCGCTGGTAGTATGAAGGGGTGCAAACCTGAAAGCAGAAGTGTTACTGGATCATACTGCATAGTTGTCAGTGTTACTTGGCTTCCCAAATGCTATTTTCCTTTTGAAGACCTCTCTTTTTAGGAATGTTAGATGATTAAAATGTGTATGTTTTATTTAGCAAATTCATCTTTGTATTTTCAATAATATGTGAAGATGAACAGTCTTAATGAATGATGAGTTTATTTTTTCAGTGTAAAGAACTGGAATACACCACTGATCTTTGACCTGAAGGAAGGAACAGTTAGTTTGATTCTACAAGCAGAAAGGTAGCTAAATTATTGTAATGCTCACTATTAGATGTGCATGTGTGTTTCCTCAAACTTTGCTGTAATAACATAAGCACATATTATAATACTAGAAATAGATGAAAAGTATACAATATTTTTAAGCAGCATGTGAAGGCTTAGCTGGTATATTTGCCATAGGTCTGTGATGTTGGTAATGAATCTTTCATATGTTATGTATGTTTATATTCTCATTTACAGAAGAAAGTATATTTTCTGACATTGTGCTAACATCTGGAGGGGTTATGTCCTATATTACTTTTTTAGCTGGAGTATATTTTATATAAATTATCTTTTGTCTCCAGTTTTTATTAAAAACATGCCAGGTATGCCAGATAAAAAAAAGTTAATTTTTCTTAACATATTTGTATGTATATTTGCAAGAAATTACTATTTTTTCTCAGTTTAAGAAAACTTTAATCTGTAATTCCTGAAAATAATTTGTCAAAGAGATCTTTAGGTATGCTTTTATAGAAAGTCTTTCAAAGCACTAAGACTAAGAGCAGAAGTAAAAAATCTTGAGTTTTCGTTGTAGTATTAATTCTCATGGACAAATACTGTTGGACAACTACTTCAGCAAATTGCAGCACAATGCTCACTCCATTTTTGATTCAGGCACTTGTGCCCTAGCCTGCAGAAATGCTGCAGTGGAGAACAGGTAAAAAAGTGGACAGGACTTTGAAGATCAGTTTCTAGATTTGGAATTTTGCACTGCCAGTTAAAAGTAAATTGTGAAAACCTGGCACATATTCTTCAGCAGTGCAGGTGATCCACAGAATTGAAGTTATGGTTTTGGTGAAACCAGTTAACCTCGACTGTTACATGTACAGACAGTGGTTCGTTAAAAGGGTCTTCTATTTGCTTTACATTATAATGTAGACATACTAAAGAAAATAATACAGGTAATACTATATCAAAGCTAGCTGTAACCATTAAAGTTGTTTCTCACATATATACACGCAGAATGTTGTCTCATGGGGTGATGTATGGGGAGTACTGTCTGCAGCTTTATGCTTTGTCATCAGGAGTTAGAAGATTTAAATTATATAATACCTATAACAGATAAAATCATAGTGATTCCACATAGTAAGTATTTCTCATGGAAAAAGACCATGTTCACATTAAAACAGAAGGCTTCCATAAAAAGCTTTTAGTTTATCAGGTTTGAAATGTAAGACTTAGAAGTTATGTAGTTTAACTTAAAGCAGGTGCAGGATATTAGACAGTTGCCTTCTAATTGTTGAAACTGTCATCATGCTCTTCTGTATTACTTAATGATTTACTTTTTTGTTGGGGTTTTATTTGTAGGCATTTTCTTCTTGTAGATGGTGGAGGACTTTATTTATATTCATATGAAGGAAGATTAATTTCCTCTCCAAAATATCCAGGAATGAGAACAGACATTTTAAATGCCCAGACAGTATCTCTGAGTAATGATACTCTAGCAGTAAAAGACAAAGCTGATGAAAAGGGTAAGTTCTCTGTTCTGATAGTTTCATGTTTGCTAATAATTCAGTATGAAATTTTCAGCATCTTTGCTTGTAACTTTACCTAGCATAGTAATGCTGAAAAAAAAGCATGAAGCATAAACAATTTATCTGTGATATAAATTAAAGATAATAGTTATAAAAATTAATTAAAATTTTGAGTCTTGCTTAACAGTGAATAAAAAAACTTAGAATGATAGATATGTCTGTGAATTTCCAGTTGTGTGTAATGCATCAAAGAACAGTGGAATGTTTGCAGTAAATACTTGAACAGTAGGTTTTCGCTCTCTGATGTGACTTTCTGAAGAGGTACTTCAGCAACTTTTTCTGCTTGACTCCTGCTCTTAGAAACTTCCAATACAGTAATTGTGATTAGTTTTAGTTTTCAGATGTTCTTTAGCTTTTGGGGGGGCTGTATTTTTACAGCATGTAAGTTTTATATGCAGCTGATATGACTGTAGTTAGGAGTCTGCAATGTTCTGTCTCAGTATTGTGTTCTTGAATATTTTTGTTCTTAAATTTTGTGTTTTGGCATCAGAAGCCTGTAATTCTAAAACACAACATGGCCAAATGAGCGTCAGGTAAGTTTTGGCATTAATGAGTGATACAGGAATATCTTTTTGTCAGTAAGCTTTTTTCCTTTTCTCTGTGCCTTGAGGCAAATGTGTAGGTTTGCTAGTGCAACAAGTTAAATTTTAAGTGTCTGGAAGAGACAGATGCTTCCATTGCCGGAAAACCCATGGCACTATGACTTTTGACTCCCTAACTGTGCCATTTATAGACTGTACAGATATGACAGTGCAGGGCGGCAGTGCTATCTATAGCTGCATTTCTCCTGCGATATGGCCAGTAAGGGGATTACTGGTGGGAACAACTGTTTGCGGGAGGTGCTGTTACTGCAGAGTGAAACAGTGAAAACTTCCTGCCTGTGGTTCCAACTGGCACTAACTCAATCTACTCTCTATCTATAGCTGCTATCCTAGACTTAATGATTAGATTTTAAACATTCGGAATTTTAGAATACTTTGTTTTGCAGCAAAGAACCGCCGTATTTATCTCCTTTTTGCTATAGAGGAAAACCTTTCAGTATGAAGTACAAAAGAAGATCGCTGGCAGGGAGTTTAGTCCTTTAGCACTGATTACATAGTTGTTTTCTCAGCATTTAACCTGCAAGGTAAACTACTTGGTGAATGAATAAAACCTTTCTAACAATCCGTTAAAATATTCCTCCCCAAGCAAGTGAAAAATGAGGTGAGGTTTTTCTCACTTCCGTATTACAAAGCATTTTTGCTATTCCATACAACTTTAATTTTTTTTCTTGTATATCCTTATCTTCTGTGTGAGGATACTTTCTTTTATTCTTAATTATTTTTAAAGGCAGTATGTATTTTTAAAATCGTTGTTTAAAAGTAGTAATATAACTGTAATGTGTATTTTTTTGTTAAGGAAAATTACTTCAGAAAAATATTATTCTCAAGCACCAAGACATAAAAGCTGTGTAATAACTAGAATGGATTTTAATCAGCAAAAACATATTTCAGTGTAAATTATTGAGCAAAAAAGCACAATAGTTTACAAAAGGTTAAGTGATAAATTGTATTTTATTTCTGGTCTTGTTTTACTATGTGTGACTATATTACACAAGTGTGTGTATGTATATTACTTAATACACATAATACAGAAACTTTGTTTTATTGTCACATAGACACCTTGAGGCAGTTATATAGAAAATGCTGTCTATGTGCATGCGTATTTAAGATTGTGATGATAAACTCACTTGCTTGCCCCTTTCTCCTGCCCATTTTCCTGAACAGACTGAAAAGCGTCTCCATCTCCCAACCATTCCTATGAGTGTCCTGAAAATCACGTTAGCTGGTTTTATACACAGGGTAATCTTCACCAAACCTGTGATTTAGAGAGGCAGGGTTTCTGGGTATGTTTTCCAGATGAGCTCTCCAAATGATCCTGTTGACAGCAGCTTCCATCAGGGCAATGAGTAGGGGTGGGGTTTTGGTTTTTTTTAGATGCGAGCCCCACTAATAGTGATAAAATACCTTATAATATGCCAGCACATGGGAAAAAAGATTCTTGGCAAAGGAAACCATGGCTTATCTATGCCTGCTTATTCTTCTCAACTGGCTCCAGCAGAAGCATTTTTTTCCTTTGCTCTATTTTGAGAGTATAATGTGCTGCGTTATAGAAGTATCTATAATAGCTCAGTTTGATACAGGAAGCAGTGTACGTGTTGTGGCGTGGAGCTCTCTACAGGCTAATTTACTGCTGAAACAGGGAGATGTATGACTTGCTGTGCTTCAGTGTTGTTGCTTGGATATTCTTCCTCTTTTATTAAAAAAAAAAGATTGGTATCTCTGTGCTTACAGCCCTTCAGTCTCTAATGAAGCTGAAGAGGGAGGTGAGCCTGTTCTCAAAAGGGAACTCGGAGGGTGACCCTCCGAGTGGTTATTCCGTGATGATAGAACACGTGTTTAAAGACACGCAGTAGCTGTTCTCTTTCTCTGAATGTTCAAAGTGAGAGAATGCCCTTTGTTTATATCTTTAATTTATACATTTAAAAAGGAAATATATTTTAGGTTCTAAATGATTGTAAAGTGATGTGGAGTTTTTCCAGATTTGAGGGAGAGGTGGGATGATGCCAAAATAAAAACTGAAACAAAACCTACCACCAAACTTATTTTCTGAAATACCTTAATAAACATTGTAGATTAATGGAAACTTTTACTTGTCAATTAGGTACAGTGATTTTCTTTAAAACTCTTTTAATCTTACTTCCTACAGCTAGTACAGTAGCAGTAAAATTGGCTTGTGTAATTAGATCAAAATAAATTTCATGCAGGGAGCCATGCATAAAAGTGAGAAAAAAACCACTTCTCAGGAACAACTAGTTTTCTTTCATATATTTAGCCTGCTGCCAGGACCAACACATGTGCAAAACTCTTTCTTTTCTCCTCTGCAAACTCAACCAATGCTTTCTTAACACCTGCTTTTACAGGTTTGTTGGGTTTGGTTGGTTTGGTTTTGGGGTTTTTTTTTTTGACCTCAAACCAACATCCTGCATCTTGGTGAAAGATACACAGCAGCATTAACATGTTAACATCGCCATCCTTTGGAATGATGGTGTATATTCATCCTATATTGTATACTTACAGGTAATGTGTTGAAACCACAGGTGGGATGCATTATTGAACAGCTGAAATGTTTCTGTCACAGCAGTGTTTTCTAGGAACTAACATGGAATCATGTGCTTTAAGTTACAGCTGATGTTCCTCATAATGTTACTGTTTTCTCTAGGTTTAGATACCTACATCTGTCTGAATTGATGTGTGTATTATTCACAGACTATATGTAAAGTATATATGGATGTGTGCGCATCACACGTGTGTGTATGTATACATATAGACCGAAACAAAGAGAAACTATTTTTAGACAAGTTGCAAATTTGAGTCTTCACTGGATATCCCAGAAACACAGATGATGATGGTTTTGGGGGTGTTGAGAAGATTTTTTTCGGAG